>CM062286.1:3939893-3963653 GCA_031216635.1 Dissostichus eleginoides
TATTCTTGCAATGGATCCAAACCCCCTCCATTGAACACTTCCTGTCAGCTGATTTCAAACACACTGTAATGGTGTCGTTGTACAGGTGTGTGTCTCTGTTACCTGTGTTGGAGTGTAAGTCGTCGTTGTCCGACTCGTTGCCGTTCTGCAGACTCATCATCATCTTCATCTTCTGGAACTTCTGCAGCTCGGCCATGGCTGCTGCTGTGAGGCCTGCGACACACACACACACACACACACACACAACACACACACATACATACACACACACACACACACAAACACACACAGAGAGAAACTGTTACATCATCTTCATTATGCAAAACAAAAACTTTTAGCAGCCCGCAATGACAAGTAAAAGGTAAGAAAGGTGTCATCATCTGCTCTCAAATCCACAAATCAATCAACCAATCGATCACAGGTGTTGTTGACTTGTCCTCGGACATCTCAGGTGTCATCCAATGTTACCCATGATGCTTTGCGGCGACTTGTGACACACATACTGACGCTGTGTCGCTGTCAACATTTTCTTTTCAGTTTGAGCGTCTTGTGGAAGTGTTTCAGGGTGTTTGAGACGCCTCGGGGCCGATGTATATTCACTGATACACACACATGCAGGAAAACAAAACACACACACACACACATAGGGAACACACCCCTCATTGCCACACACACAAACACACACACACACACACACACAAACACACACACACACACACACTCTTTTGTATGGACTAAGATCCCTGGCTCTGTGCGCTGACCTGGAACTGACTTCTATACACAACAACCAGCAGAGTGAGAGCGATGACCCTGTGTGTGTGTGTGTGTGTGTGTGTGGTGTGCCCTATTGTGTAAATGCACTATTGTACTTGTGTGCACATGAGCTTTTTTTCATCGTGCTGAGTGTGTACGTACAGTTTGCTTTCATGTATAAATGTGTGTGTATGCATGCATGCTTATCTGTGCATACTTGTGTGTGAGTGTGTTTGTGTGTGCATGTGTTTGTGTGCGTGTGTGAGTGCGTGTGTGTGTGTGTGTGAGTGTGTGTGTGTGTGCGTGTGTGTGTGTGTGTGTGTGTGTGCGTGTGTGTGTGTAGGTCAGTTGGTTTTGCCCCGGTCACGGTTGACGGCCCTGCAGGAATGTCCATTACACACACAGTACAGTTGTCTGCAAGCTATAAAGAAAACAAGATAGAGGGAGGAGGGGGGAGAAAGAGAGGGAGGGAGGAGGCGTTGTTTGAAATTTAATTTAAAGCAGGATGAAGGGAGGGATGGGTGGATGAAGGGGAAGGGGGGGGGGAGAAAGGGAGAAAGAGAGGCCTGTCTGCAGGTGAAACTTCACCGGCGCTCCTCCATTACCCACACAGGTAAAAGTTAAAGAACAACTCAAAACTCAGATTCATTTGGTGAATATCTCCATGATTTTATTATTTTTAAACTTATTGCTAAAGTCATACAGGATATTTTCAATTGTATTTATGTTATATTTAATTTCATTATTATTGTTGTACATTGTTGCTTCTTATTAAGTTTCTTTTGTTGTTGTTTTGTTGTGATAAAGTGAATTGACCTAAACACACCGGGTTCATGTTGATTTGAATTGTCTATTGTTTGTGTGTGTACGTTATTTATTAGAAACTATATTGCGGGATGAATTAAAAAAAATGACTATATTACAATAATCAAGATTTTGGTTTACTTCCGGAACATAGTGACATCACTACGGCGCACTTCTATTGGCCAGCGCTCCAACATCTTATAAGCGTCACTGTTTCCTGAACTTCAGTTTTCCTCTTGGTTGCAAAAGTAATGTTTGATTTACGGGAGGAAGTGGAAACACTTTTGACCTCAGTTACTAAAATGAGTGTCATGCTAGATTTAGAAACAATGGCGGACAGCTGAACGCCAAATTCATTTTAGAAAACAAAGATGAGTGTCTTCACTAAGAACACCTGTTTTAAAACGATAGGGGGTTCAAAAGTTGCACAATTTCACTTTAAATAGATTTTGCTAATAATACTTTCATAATTTTACTTAAATACGATTTTAAATTCACATACAGTTAAGTGTTTCTACAGTGCAATATTAATAACTTTACTTAGGTTAAGGATCCTAATAGGGTAGGCTGTGGCGCAGTGGACTAGTGCGTTGGTGTTGGGATCAGGGGAGCACAGGTTCAAACCCCACAGCAGTCAGCATGTCGTTGTGTCCCTGAGACACTTCACCCCAAATTGCTCCTGTGGGGATTTCCCACAGTATTGAGTATGTAAGTCGCTTTGGATAAAAGCATCTAACAAGTGTAATGTAATGTAATACTTCCTCCATATCTTGTTCTTCCATTTCTTAATTCTTTTCACATTTTATCTCATTATTTCTTGGTTTTCCTCCTCTCTTGTAATCAAAAACACAGATATAGCTTCCACTTTTTTCCCGTTTTTTTGTAATAATACTCCATTTATTTTACCAAGGTCATGTTAGTCTAACACTTTAATTCTTGCCTTTAATTTGAACAGTTGTCCTTCACTGTAACAATGTTAATTCCCCTCCTGTGGGACAGATGAAGGGTTTCTAATAGAGCTGACGGTGTATATCAATCTGAACTGAATCCTCCAGTAAGTGATTCCTCCGTCTGTGTGACACATAATGAGGGGAGGGGGGTTAAAAAGGAAAATGGAGGATAAAGAGTGAAGAGAAAGGGGTCGGAGAGCCCGGGGCAGAGTGACCAGACGTATTGTCTACCGTCCTGCTGAGAGGAGGACAGAGAGAAACTGAGAGAGAAACTGAGAGAGAAACTGAGGAACATGATGGAGGAAAAGAGGCCAAAAACAAGAAGGAGCTGCAGGCACGGACACAAAATCAAGGTTATAGGAAATGTGATGCAACGGGGGTTTCTGTTAGGAAGGAAAAGATGTATGTATATGTGTGTATGTATGTGTATGTATATGTGTGTGTGTATGTATGTGTATGTATATGTGTGTGTAGGACATAACATACACACTGTTTTCACACATACATGTAAATATATCTAATATGATATTGATTGTTGTGCTTTTATGTATGTCTTAATGTGTGCACATGTAAAATGTGTCTGTTGTGTATATATATAGGTATATACATATTTTATACACATTTCTATATATATTTGTATTTTGTATTCCTCAGGATTGTTGGAAACGGTATTTCGATCTCTCTGTCTGTACACACAAACTGAAAGATTGACAATAAAGTTGACTTTGATATATAGATATGTGTGTGTGTGTGTGTGTTGTGTGTGTGTGTTTAAGTAGGACATAACATTTAGTTTTCACACATACATGTAAATATATCTAATATGTATATATGACCAAATATGTTCATTTTAATTCATTTCTTATTTTATAGTTACTTAAAGGTGGGGTAGGTAAGTTTGAGAAACTGGCTCGAGATACACTTGTTGTTATATTCCATGGAATGCTCTTAACATCCCGATAGCAATGAATATCGTAAGTGCTTTGACAAAAAATCCATAAAAAAATGTCATCTGTGGAAGCCGTGGCGCTGTAAAAAGCACGACCAATCATCTGAGCCGGCCCGGCTAAAGTAACTGGATGGCCTACCTGCCTGTCAGCCTTCCATCTGTGCACAAACTTATCTCGTGCCCTCATTGGTCATGTGCGCGTTGGTGTGTGTTGGAGGAGGGGCTCTGTAAGGAAGTGACAGATTTTTTCCAGCTGTGTATTTTCAAATTCTAGCGCACTCGAGCTGGTTTCTCCAAAATGACCTACCGCACCTTTAACTGTATATCATTTACATTTTTATCTTTGATTGTATCTTTAATTGTATTAATCTGTGCTGTCCTGTTTTTCAATCTTACCCTGTTGCTGTTAAACTACTAAAGGTCCATCTTATCTTATCTTATCTTATCTTATCTTATCTTATCTTATCTTACATGTGTACATCTGTAGATATTTGTCATTTCAAAACAACCCCTATGTACTTTTTCGTTTTTATTTCATTTGACTAATTCTGTTTTGTATTTAATTTGCCATTTCCGGGTCACTAAAAATATATGATTTGCAAAACTATACTTTTAATATAATGTGACTCTTTTCAAAAGCAAAAGAAAGAAAGGAAAAGATTTACTGTCAATTTGTGTTTTCAATTTCCTCTACAACAGACAATGCAACTCATGAAAAATGCATTAAAGGTGAAGCGTGAAAACAAAGGGAAGTAATAGTAGTATTAATGGAGAGGAAACAGAAAAACAGGTCAAAGAAACAAGCGGAAATAAAGATGGAAAGGAAGCGAGAGAGAGGATTGGAAACGGAAAACCACAAAGACGAGAAGAAGTGGGATGGATGGAGGTAAAGAGGTCAAATTGATCAGGAAAAGGGTCAATAAGACGACAAATGTTGGTCCCAAATGATGCGCCAATAGGTCCAATAGAAGTAGAACTAATTCAGTCTGGAGTAACGAAAACATGGCCAACTAAAACAGTAATTTGCTAGTCAAATGGAATTGATTAAAACAAAAGTTTTAAAGTGTAAATGTTACATAAGCAGAGGAGACTGCATTCACCCCTTGAGCACTGAAACACCTTGACACACACTCATTCATGTCGTGAAAAAATGTATGTCAGTAAAAAAAAGTGGTGCTAATAGGTCGAGTAAATGTTAAAATATTTCGGTTAGAGGCATAAAAAAACGTGGCCGACAAGACCAACTTGCAGGCTGGTAAAATCTAAGCTACTTATATTATTTCTGGATATAAAGTTCAAGTGTAAGGGTTAAAACTAATGCTACTTAATTTTTTTAATAAACATTTGGTACCAGAAAATCAAGGACACATAGGAAGAGGGGGGTTTAAAAAATGGAGTGTGTGTGTGTGGTCAGGACTGCATTCACAAATTGATTATTGAAGAACACCATGACACACACTCACAAAGATGCATATATAGATACAGGAAACAAGGCTACACACACACCAACATAGCACATGGATTACACACACACACACTCCCATAAAACACACACACACACACACACACTCGGACACAGAGTCCGAACGCCCGCTTCGCCTCGATGCAACCAGAAGACAATCAATATCGAGGGCAGAGCCACAGTACTGTTCTCCATAATGACTATCAAACACACACACACACACACTGGTACACACACACACACACACTCTCTCGGATCGATGGCTGTCCGCTGTGTCCACGGTTACCGAGCATCGACCCCTGTCGCTAATGGCGACCACGGTACCTTGGGAATTAGTGTGTGATTGATTGACAGACTGCTTCAAAGACATCATATAGACCCTGAGAGTGTGTCTGTGTGTTTGTGTGTGTGTGTGTGTGTGTGTGTATGTGTGTGTGTGTGTGTGTGTGTGTGTGTTTGTGGTCCCCTGTGGGTTGTCTCTACGTTGTTTACTCGTCTCTTTTTCCTTCCCGTGCATCCTAATGCTCTCCGAAGGACGAAAGAGAGAGAGAGAGAGGGAATGGAAACAGGAAGTGAGGACAAACAGGATTATGACGGGATAGAAGTGAGTCGTCAGTGTAATCTGACATTCAGAAAATCTGACAAATCGAGAGGTTTTCTCCCCCAATCAGAGAGTCCAAAGCCTTTGACTCCGCCCACTCAACGATCTCACTGCTACGTGATGACATGAAACAGCCATCGATCCAATTAGCACGACTTACGATAAGCCAATCAGCGCAATGACAACACTGAGAAGATGTGTTCAAGCGTTATCAAACTGTTAGCGGACATCGTGGTTTGTTTTGACTTTTCTCCACTCTTAAACCCCAGAAAACACACCTACGTTGGTCTCTAGTAATCCTAGAACTCTTTAATAGCCAACTAGAGACGTAAACAGAGTCTTTATACGTCTCCTTCTGATATCAGATGGTGACTTTGATCTGATTAAAAAGGCCACAAGTCTGAAAAAAGGCAAGTAAAGGTTGGTCTGCAACTGCAATAATCTCTATGCAACTTTGTCCAATATAAGAGGGTATTCTTGGCCTTTTTAAACGTCTTCTGCTTTGTCTTTTTGTCATGATTTTCAGACTTGCTAGTGGCACATCCTTTACTCAAGTAGAAGTACAGATACTCGTGTTTAAAAATACTCTGGTTAAAGTAGAAGTACTGACTAAACTTCTTTACTCAAGTAAAAGTAAAGAGGCTTTGAAATGTACTTAAGTAAAAAGTACCCATAACTAGCAGCTGTTTTAAAGAGTACCTGACCTCCCTTTATATGAATAGAACAATAATGTCATTGTTAGCTAATGAATGTTTCCATGCTGAACAACGGCAACATGACAACGTTTTCATTGGTCCCTCTTCTTTAGAGAAGACCAGGAAATGATGGATACACGGATCGTGTTCAAATCAATAGGCACGCAATGACTCTAAATAATAATGATCACGCCACCAAACACACATTCAAACTAAAGGAACCAGCCTGTTTGGAAAATGTAAGAAGTAGAAAGTACAGGTATTTGTGTTCAACATGTAAGAAGTAGAAAGTTCAGGTATTTGTGTTCAAAATGTAAGAAGTAAAAGTAAAAAGTCGTCAGAAAAGTAAGTAGTGGAGTAAAGTACTGATACTAGAAAAATGTTCTGGGTACGTCCAGTTCTCTGTCCTACATTCTGCGGTCCAACTGTTGGACGAAGTCATTAACGCCCGACTTCTGCTACAGTCAGGCCTTTTTCAGTAAAAGCATCCTTTAGAGGAGACACTCTAAATGAGATCTGACAGTGTCCTTCCACATGCTCTTTAATAGCTTTGAGTTTTTCTCCGCGCCCCCTTCAGAGCTCGCGTGAAACCCACCCCATTTGGCCAGCAGTCGTTAAATATTTAATCCGTTGCACCTACATCTCTGACGAAGTGCTCTGAACTCTCTCTCAGACATAGAGTGACACTTTGAATAAAACAAACAGAGGAATTGCTCTTTGTGTTCTGGATTTAGAAACACACTGTTCGGCCCTTTTTCTGTTTGTTTCTCCTCAGTTGGTGTTTTTCTTTCCCTTTCCTGAGTGCCAATTTACAAATGCAGTCGATTGCTCTTGTGCTGAGTCAAATAGATTTCAGACCCGCACTCTGGCACTTAACGTCGGCCATCTTTAGCTTCTCCCTGGAAGTCCAAGAAGCCCATTTGGAACCATTTTTAAAGCGGCCATCTTGTGTCATCTCTAATAGATACAGACACCGGCTTTTGAAGTAATTGTTTTTGCCTTTAAGATGTTCTTTGGGCCTGTTAAAAAGTATTTAGCCTCCATTATGACTTTCCATTACGTTGTTTCAACAGGAATTGGTAGAGAAACTGGGTTTGTAGTTCGATGACATTAGAAAGAAACACTAGTATTGCCTAAAAGTCAATACTGACGTCAATGGTTAGAGGTTAAGTTCATTTGAATCCAATATAAAGGGTTATATTACCAGTAGAGACGGATTATCACTGGTTAGGACTGAGTGGTGATTGGTTGCAATGCCAACTAAGGTTTATTTTGTTGAAATAAGTCAATGACAAGGGGTTGTAATGTCTTATAAAGTCAATAATTGAGGATTATGTTCCCAGTTAGATATGTTAACTACTGGTTCTTCTGTTAAAGTCAATCATTTAGGGTTCAAAAGTCTAAAAAAGTCAATCATTTGTAGTATATTATTGTATTAACGGTTTAAATCCAGTGGTAAGGTGTCATATTGCTGTGTGAAGTGGACATTGGTTGTTATGTGTTGCCGAATAAAGTCAATGGTTGGTCAATGGCGGTTTTGTGAATAATTTCGATGATAAGAGGCTCTATTGCCTGTTTGAAATACATTATATAAGGGGATTTTGGCTATTTAAAGTCATAGTTTGGTTTTTGTTGGTGGTTATTTTGCATGTAAGAAGTCAATGGTAAAGGTTTAATGGGCAGAAAATGCAATAAGTAGGTGTTCTCTGACTAATAACTTCAATAAACTCAATGGTTAGAGCTTCTATAGCCTAAAACATATATTTAAATAGTAAAAATCAATGGTTAGAAATGTTTTTCCCTGTTTTAAGTCAATGGTTAGATCTTATATTGCCTAAAAAGTATATTTAAATAGTGAAAATCAAAGGTTTGAAACGTTATTCCCTGTTTTAAGTCAATGGTTAGATCTTATATTTCCTAAAAAGTATATTTAAATAGTGAAAATCAATGTTTAGACATGTTTTCCCTGTTTTAAGTCAATGGTTAGATCTTATATTGCCTAAAAAGTATACTTAAATAGTAAAAGTCAATGGTTAGACATGTTTTTCTCTGTTTTAAGTCAATGGTTAGATCTTATATTGCCTAAAAAGTATATTTAAATAGTGAAAATCAATGTTTAGACATGTTTTCCCTGTTTTAAGTCAATGGTTAGAGCTTCTATGGCCTAAAAAGTATGTTCAAAAAGTTAAAATCAATGGTAAGAAACTGTATTCCCTGTTTGAAGTCAACGGTTGGAGGTTTAGGTCCATATAAGGTCATTTTGTACATGGAATTGGACAGATAAAGCACTACAGAGCACTAGACACACTGTTTTCATTCCTTTCCATTGTGTGCTATGAGTTGAGTTGTAACAGCCAACAAATCAGTAAACTGGCAGACTTGAAATGATTGAAACAGCTCCTCAGAACCAACAGTCCTCTCTTATTAGCAGCAGTAATCACTTGCAGGCTGGTGAAAAACAGTGTTTCATGGTAATGAAGTGTCTGCAGGTTATTAGAGTTTATAACCGCATTCATTTCTTTCTGGCACACTTTGAGTCCTTTATGAGCAAAGATCATTCGATTGCACGGTAATCTCAGAGATTAACACTGTCTTGTTTGGTTTTTGTGGTATTTTCAGGTGTTTCTCGTTAGCTTGGCTTTCTTGTATCGTTTCACTGTGTTTTTAGGGCAGCAGCAAAAAGGAGAAAGTACTTTTTGTTATTGGCATTTCATTTTCCAGAAAATCGATCCAATCACATTTTGCATTGTACTTCAACAAGATCACATCTAGTTCCTTTTAAAAAAATCTAGGAATTTGGGGTTTTATTTCCCTATTTTTAGTCTGATTTCGTGGGAAATAAAGTGAACCGTGAGCAGCTGCTGATCACTGTGTGTGTGTTTAGTTGTGTTTTAGTCATGTTTACTGTAGAGACGTGATGCAGGAGGATCTCTCTCTCTCTCTCTCTCTCTCCCCCTCTCTCTCTCTCTCTCTCTCTCTCTCTCTCCCCCTCTCTCTCCCTCTCTCTCTCTGCAGGTGCACATAAGAGTCCTCAGATGAGTGTATTCTTTTCAGGACAAGATTGAAAGCACTTCATCTGTAACCTACACACACAGAGCACTTGTGTGTGTGTGTGTGTGTGTGAGAGTGCGCAGGGGGAAGCGAGATAAATATGTGTGTGTTCATACGCCAGATGTGTTTATGTTTATCTCTGCAAAATGAGTGCCAAAAAATGTGCGTCAATGTCAAAGAAGTGTGTGCATTGAAGTAAAAAAAACGTGTGTGTGGAAAGTATTTGAAGTCTGCAAAGTGTGTGTGTGTGTACGTGTGTGTGTGTGTGTGTGTACGTGTGTGTGAAGTGTGTGTGTGTGTGTGTGTACGTGTGTGTGTTAAAAGACAAGGCGAACCATTGAGCGGTTTTTGAAGTGAATTAACAAGTCAAATGAGTGCCGCAGCACCCTGCATAGGTTACCACACACACACACACACACACACACACACACACACACACTACCACGCTATCATCACAGCGTCTTTGTTAAGGAAGATGAGGCCAATTAAACTGATATCACTCTCTTGTTGTCGTTTATGCCTCCTCCCTCGTTTTCTCGTCTTTCTCCGTTTAATCCACTTTTTCCTCCTCCTCTCCTCCTCATCCTCTTCTCCTCTCCTCCTCCTCATCCTCTCCTCCTCCTCTCCTCCTCTCCTCATCCTCTCATCATCTCATTTATTTCTTTACTTCCTCCTCCTCTTATCTTTCATGCTGCTTTACCATAATCTCCTGTTTCCTGTCTTGCTTTCTAAAGTTTTGTATCCCTATTTTTCCAGATTTTTCCAATTCTGCTCGTTTTCAGCTCCACATTGGTATTTAAAGTCTCTCCTGGGACATGTCTCCATGCTTAATGTTCAAAAAGCTCTTTATTTTTCTCATGCTGTCTGTGCTGCAGCCCCTCTTTTCACCCTCTGTCTGAAACCAGAGCCCAGTCTGCTCTGATTGGTTAGCTGGCCGGCTCTGTTGTGATTGGTCAACCGCTCAGAGATGTCCCGCCCCTTAACCTAACAATGTGTTGGAGCGCTAGCCAATAGGAGCGCTGTGATGTCACATTGTTCCAGAACTTTGATATTTTCCACTTTGCCGACCATTGACATGCACAGAAACCTATATAACACACTACAGGATCTTTACATTTGTTCCTAGCATGTGTTTTTTTACTTCCTCCTGACTTATTTAACCCCACTTTCCTTTCTTCTTCCTCTTCCATCCACCCCTTCCTCTCTTTCTTTTCCTCCTCCTCATCTTTTTTGCTCTCCTCTCTTCACTCTGTGTGTTTTCTAACAGTGTGATAAATGTCCATCTGTGATTGGCTGATGCCCCCCATCGCCGTGGCGCCCGCGAGGTCGTAAACAACAGCTCGTCTCCCCCGGCAACGTGGCGTCTCCATGGACGCGGGGCAGCTAAGACGACCAACTCTGCGTGTGTGCGATCGAGTGTGTGTGTGTGTGAGGGGGAATGCGACATCCGACGACTGCCAAGTGTGTGTGTGTATATATGTTCTGTGTGTGTGTGTGTGTGTGTGTGTGTGTGTGTGTGGTAATGAGCGATCATAAGTGAGCAAATGTTTTCTCTGGGTTCCACTAATGTTTCGACAAACACACACACACACACAAACATACCTGATGTTCATGTGCAGTCAGTAATTTGTGTGTGTGTGTGTGTGTGTGTGTGTCATTAGTATGCCACAGTGAGCTGTGTCCATATGTCACTAAACACAACAATGTTTTATTTATCCTACGGAGGAGGGAGGAAGGGAGGGAGGGAGGGAGAAGGAGGCCAAGAGTCAGTGTCAAGGGAAGGAGGGAAAGATGGAGAAGAAACAGAAGAAGAAGAAAATGAAGAAAGTTGCATAAAAGAGGCAATGAAGAAGAAAGGGAGGCAGGTGAGGAGTTAGAAACAGGTAGGAAGGAAGGAGAAAGTATAGAAGGAAGTAAGGAAAGATGTGAGCAACATAAGAAGGAAGGAGGGAGGAATTGAGCAGAATTAAGTTTGAGGAAAATTAGAAAGGAGAGAAGAAGAGGAGAGGAAACAAGGAGGAAATGCACATCATTTTGTGTGGAAAGGAGAGAGTTTTAAATGAATAAGAGGGAAGGAAACAAGGAACGAAAGTAGGAAAGGAAGGAAATTAATGAGAAGAGAGGAAGAGATGGAAAGGGAGGAAGATGAAAGGATATAAAAGGAGGAAGAGATAAGGAGGAAGGAAGGAAGGAGAGACACAGGGATGAGCAGACAGAAAAGGTGAGGAGTTAAGGAAGAAGGAAGAGAGGGAAGAGGAATAAGAGAAAGGAAGAAAGTAGGGAAGAGGAGGAAAAGGAAAAAGAGAGATTGGGGTAAGCAAGGAAAGAGGATAGAGAGGAAATGAAGGTAAGGAAAGGAGAAAGAATAGGGCGGGAAATCAGGAAGAAAATAGGATAACGAAAAGGAGGATAAAAAAGGAGGTGAGGAAGAAGGAAGAGAGGGAGTAAGAGAACAAAAGAAGGTGGGAAGTAGATAATGGACAGATTGAGGAAAGGAAAGAAAAGAAGGAAGAGGAAATGAAAAGATGGAACGAAAAGGAAAGAGGGAGATAAGTCGAGAAAGAGGGATGTAAAAAAGGAAGGGATGAAGAAAGGATGGGTGGAAAGGGAGGAAGGAGGAAATGAAAAGATGACAGAGGAAAAAGGAAATAAGGTGAGGAAAAGGAAGGAGTGAAAACAGGGAGATAAGTCGAGAAAGAGGGAAGTAAAACGGGAGGAGGGATGGACAGATGGAGGAGAGAGACCCAGAGACGAGTCATTCATCACCACCAGTCTTCCTCACCCTCCTCTTCCTCACCCTCTTCTCTCCCTTCATTCATGCATTCACTCCTCAACAATCTGTCTCTCTTTTTCCTCCCCCCATCTTTTGCTCCCTTTCTCTCTGGCACTCGTTTTTTGTAGGTTTCTTCATCTCCTCTGGCGACATCCCTCCTTTTTTCCTCCCTCCCTTTTTACTCCTCTTCCTCCCTCACAGCTTTTTTCCTTTTACATCCATTTACACTTTCAGAGACGAAGATGATGAAAATGATCTCTTCTGTTTCACTGTCAGAGAATAAAGGTGTGGATGGAGAGATGGAAAATGAGGATAAGAAAAGGGGAGTAAAGGAGGAATGAAATAAGGGGAATTAGGGAAAGGATGGAAGAAGGAAAGGAGGTGGTGGAGGAGGGAAAGAGGGAGAAAAGGAAAGAGGAAGCAAGGAAGGAAGAGGAGAAGAAATGGATAGAATATGTTTGAAATCAGAGGAAAAATCAATGATAAGTGATCAATGGGATTACTGTTAGTACTACAACTTCCCCTATAGAGCTCCAATATAAAAGACATATATTTAAAACTTCACAACAGCAAACACGCCCAATTATTACATTTTTATAACTATATTTTAGCCCTGATAACAGAATGTCCTGACAATGACTTTGGAGCTGAACTTTAGCACGTTAGCATTGTCTTTGTTTGAATTGGGAGGGATGAACCCCTCTTTAATGGTCTCACATCACACAGCACACACAGTGACATGTGTTCTCTGCATCTAACCCATCCTAGAACCAGTCTAGTACTAGGAGCAGTGGGCAGCTCCCGGGGAGCAATGGGAGTGGGGGGGGAAGGGGGGTGTCCGGTGCCTTGCTCAAAGGCACCACGGCAGGGCCCAGGAGGTGAACTGGGACCTCTCCATGTAGCAGTCCACACTCCATATTTTAGGTCTGGTCGGGGACTTGAACCGGCGACCCTACAGCTCCCAGTCCAAGCCCCTACTGACTGAGCCACTGCCGGACGTTAGCCTGTTTCATGCTAAGGTTTAGCTTTGTAAAAGCCTCCAATCGCTGATAGCATGGATCAAGACACATTGATGTTATACGTGTATTGATGGATTATTGGGCATTTTCAAAATGCAGTTTTGTGCAGGATGTGGCAAATTGTGTCGGGACAAAATAGTGATCTATTCTTACTTTTCGTATTGTTGAAAACACTTTTTCAGGGTCTAAGCAGTGACGAAATCGCGTTGAAGGACCCTATTGAATCCAAGGAACATTTATTATAATTATTCCGCTCATTAATAACAGATTTGAGGGTCAACTTGTGTTCGATAACGCAATTTTACATTTACGTAAAATAGGGTTTGCATGCATGGGTGTGGAAAATCACTCGACAGCGCCAGCTACAAAAGACAGACCCTACATTTGTGTAAATACTACCAAGCAGGTACCAAAAACCAAAAAGAGAACAGGTATAACAAGTAGAACATCTGTATGTTACCATGCAATGGAAAGCAACGTTGACCAAAAGCTGTGAAGTTTAATCCAAATGTTACATTCCTTTACTCCAACATCAGTAACCTAATTAAGACATTTGTTTACCAGAAGGAAACGCAGGTTCTCTCTCTTGACATCATTAACATTTAGGAGACACATGCACTGCCCCAGTTAAATAACGAGGGATTAAAGGAGGAGAGAAGGAAAAGGTGGAGGAACACATCATCATTCATCCATCACACAAACATACACACACGCATATACACACACACACACACACACACACACACACACACACACACACACACACTCTCTCACCGGTGTGTGAGAGCAGGTTGGGGGACAGCAGGCCTGGGTGCAGCAGCCGGGGGTTTTCCTGGATCCCTGTCCCAGGACAACGCTTCGGAGGACGGCCGGGACGAGAGCTGCGGGCGGACAGAGAAAGGGACATTAATTAATGTGACACATCACCAGAGTACGGAGAGAGAGGAGGGACATTTGGATGGGGAAATACTCTACACATGGCCCACATACAGAAGTATATGTGCAACACACTGAGGCAATTTAATATCAAGCTTGTGTGGGTATGCAATAAACCATAGAATAACAAAGACCATAAATAAAACTGCACAAAACAGAAAAATGTCCAAGAAAAATTCCAAGAAAAATTCAAAAGAATGTTAAAATTGGTTTGGATTTAATTCAAAGGAATTATCATGGAATGTGGTTCAATAAATACATATAAAAACATGTAAATAATAAAAATATGTTGGTATTCCTGGCCTCAGCCTGGCTAACAACCAATCCGTGAAACTGAAATGTGTATTAAAAGTTGCGAAAACATCCGTTAAGATGAGAAGAAAAGGAACGGAGGCATTAGCGTTGACTGGGGCTAAATATGCTAACAATGATGTAAAACAGTGTTCACACACACACACACACACACACACACACACACACACAGCATACTGTATTATACATGTGCACATATAAAGCACACACAAACACAAGAGTACAGTGACTGCACACATGCCACTAAACATAAAGGAAGGCATGCATATACACACACACACACACACACACACACAGGAGGTGTGCATGCAGGCCAACTCTCTGCAGGGAGGCTCAGTAACAGATGGCCGTCCAAAGTCATTTACACCTAGAGTGTGAGAGAAAGAGAGCGAGGACCAAAAACTAAAAACCTGAACGAGACTTCAGCTCAGAGTCAGAGGGAGGAAACAGAGCAGAAGGAAGAGAAGAGACACAATATGAATAAAGAGAAAGGACAAATTAATACAATAATGTAAAATAAGTATGGAGTATTGAAGATTCTGCAACAAAAACTGCCTGAAACGTTCGCGCTCCTATTGGCTAGCTCTCTAACACATTGTATGTGATAGGCTAAGGGGCGGGACTTCTCTAAGCTGGTTGACCAATCACAACAGAGCATGCCAGCTAACCAATCAGAGCAGACTGGGCTCTGGTTTCAGACAGAGGGTGAAAAGAGGTGCTGCAGCACAGGCAGGTGTGTGTGTGTGTGTGTGTGTGTGCGTGCGTGCGTGCGTGCGTGCGTGCGTGCGTGCGTGCGTGTGTGTGTGTGTGTGTGTGTGATTTTCCTTCCTTTCCCCTTAGGTTTTTAATGCAAATGTCATACATGCAGTCGCACACAGGTGTGGCAACAATAACGGAGGAAGGCGAAGAAAGAAGGTCGATTATCATCCATTAATATGAGTGTAAAATGGAGTACAGTAGAAATATAGAATGTGTGTGTGTGTGTGTGTGTGTGTGTGTGTGTGTGTGAGAGAGAGTTTGTGTGTGTGTGTGAGAGTGTGTGTGTGAATTTTCAGGAACATGCAGTATATCGGTCACTTCCCACTGGGAGAGGAACGTGTGTAAAAAGAGAGAAAACGTCTTGCAAATGTTTTGGGGTGTGATTGTGTACGTGAGAATCACACACTCACACACCACACACACACACACACACACACACACTCACACATATATATACACACACACACACACACTTACACAAACTGAGTGATGGAGAGAGAGAGAGTCAGAGGAGCATGAAGAAATGAAAACATGAACCTTCACTTTTCCTATGAACTCTGCTTCACCTCTCCTTCTCTTTCTCTTTCTCCTTCACACACACACACACACACACACACACACACACACCACACACACACACACACCCACACACACACACACACACACAACACACACACACACACACACTATCACACACACACACAGGTGTTTGCATTCAAACGTTAAAGCCTTTCCATCAACAAACCCCCCGCTACCTTTCAACTCCCAAACACACAGACACAATGGATACATGTTACAGTACTAGGTGAGTGTGTGTGTGTGTGTGTGTGTGTGTATGCATATGTGAGTGTTCATCTGCATCCATGTGTAAGCAACGTTATTGTGTGTATCCACGTGAATCCATGCCATGTGTGTGTGTGTGTGTGTGTGTGTGTGTGTGTGTTTGTGTGTAAAGGACACATGATATCGCCGTCTCATTAGCCTTACAGTTTCTTTGTTCAGAGTAATGACTGCAGTGTGTGTGTGTGTGTGTGTGTGTCTGTGTGTGTGTGTGTGTGTGTGAGTGTGTGTGTGTGAGTGTTTGTGTGTGTGTGAGTGTGTGTGTGTGTGTGAGTGTGTGTTTGTGTGTGTATGTGTGTGAGTGTGTGTGTCCCGTAGGGTTGCCATATGTTGGGCATTAATCCTCGTCAACGGTCCACTCTCCTTACCGCACTGAGCACAGGAACAAAGAGCAGGTCACACACACACACACACACACACACACACACACACACACACACACACACACACACACACACACACACACATATATATATGCTGCAGGTACACACATGCATATAGCTACAAACACACTCACACACACACACACACACACACACACACACACACACTCACTTAGAGCCAGTCCACTGACCTACATTCATTTGTTAACCCTTAACCTTGACTGCTTTCAAAGCTTTAAATAGAAACAAAACCTCACGTCTCGTTTCTTTACAGAAACACTTCAAACACTCGTGGGTGTGTGTGTGTGTGTGTGTATGTGTGTGTGTGTGATATCATTACTCGACAGGTAGAGCTGCTGACCTGTGACCTCTTCACTTTCACACTGAGTGCAACCAAGTCTTCATTTGTTAAACCACACTGCAGATTCTCACTGCAGCACTTCTTCTCACCCTCTGTCTGAAACTGAATGATATTGAATACAATAAGAAATGTTAAACAAGCAAATAGTAAAATGTCCCTACGAGGATTATGAGCGTGAACACATGAGAAGAGTCTGGTTAGGACACATGCACATGCAAGTGGAGAACACAAAGTAGGGTACGGACAGCGTGTCACTTCCTGTTTAGTGCCGTAAATCAATCCGGAAAGATCTTTAGAAAGAAGCTTTGGAGAGGAAGCAGACAGTCTGCTGGTGTCTGTTTGCAGTAATCATAACGTCTCATAATTAAAGAGGTGATGATTTATTAATGTTAATTAACGCGAGGCGCAGAAACAGCTCCCAATGTTTCCGGCTTCCATTCTGTTATTTAGTGTTGTTGTTTATTTGATGACCTTTTAATCGCCCGGAAAAACACACAAGAACAACAAGAACATAGAAAACATGGAGCAGACATTCCACACACACACACACACACACACACACACACACACACACACACACACACACCCCCCGATCTGATGAGCCACCTTGAAGTAAGTCTTCCCACTTTGACACACACACACACCCTCGCCTGTCCTCCCAAACGGCCGTTTCTATGGCGACGGAGCCTTGATCAATACTCCGTCATTGGCTCTGATGGCCGGTCAGGGTCGGTCACACACACACACGCACACACGCACACACACACACGCACACACACACACACACACACGCACAAACAGGCATGGCGGTGAATAAGCACGGACTCGCTAACACGTTTGACAGATTGATTTAGCTAAGAACGTGCAGAGGTCACACACACACACACACACACACACACACACTGACACACACACACACACGTGTAGTTTATCAAAGCCCTGGTCAATACTCGGGGTAGAGCGAGGGGTCAAGCCTCTTTAGCTAAAATCTTTCATCTTCTCTTTTATCTCTGCGTCACTCGGCTGATCCTCGCTTCATTCTTCTTCTCTTGTTTTTTTTTGGTAATTGTTCCTCGCCTCTTTCATTTATCGGTTTTCTGTTTCAATCTTTCGTCGTCTTTAGATCCATATCTTTGTTCTTGGGTTTGGTTTCTCCCCTTTTCCTTTTCTTTCTTCCAATTACAAGCTGCAGTGTATTTCAGGTTTTCATTCCTAAGATGTATCATCATTTCAATATTTCAACTTTCCTCTCGGTCTGATCTGATGCTACTTATTTATGTTATGTATTTATACAAATATTTTCTTTATTTACTGTTACTTTTAATTAGATTTTACCTCATTTTTATCTTGTTTTTGTATTTTTCTAACTTCTTCTATTGCTCTTCTATTAATATAAGTAATATAACTTTATTTCTACTATTATTCTACTTTTATTTCTACTTTATTTATAGTATTTATTCTATTAGTATTACTCGTAATATTTCTACAATTGTTCTAGTATTATTACTATTTTCACAGTTTTATTCCTGTATTATTCTAGTAATAATTATTGTATTAATCTGGATTGTATCTAATATAGTAAAAGTAATATTTGTATTATAATAGTGATATTATTTATTGTATTACTTCTAGTTATGGAGCTGTTCTTCTACACATTATCTGGAGTCCATAATAGAAACAATACTCGATCCGTCTGTATTCATTAATAATAATAAATAACACTTTATTGGCATGAAAATAACAAAGACAATATTGTCATTATTTCTTTCTTTCTCTGTCTTTTTTCTGTCTTAACTCTCTTCTTCCTCCCCCTCCCTCCCTCCCTCTGTCTGTCTGTCTCCCCCATCATAAATCCTGTCACACACACCCTCTCTGTTTTACTGTGTGTGTGTGTGTGTGTGTGTGTGTGTGTGTGTGTGTGTGTGAGTGTCTATGTGTGTGTGTGTGTTCACTCTTTGTTTGTAGCAGATGAACAATCTATTCGTTTTAAAGAGACACCAGAGAAATGGGATATATGTCCACACACACACACACACGCACACGCACACACACACACACACACACACACACACACACACACACACACACACTGGGGCATCATAATCATGGACGCTCACGGACTAACGGAGTGAACGATAGATAGAGAAGAAGAAGAGAGGAAGAGATGGATGTTTACTTTCCTCTGGGCTTCCGCCTCTTTGATTGGACAGATGAATGACTTCATTGTGTGTGTGTGTGTGTGTGTGTGTGTGTGTGTGTGTGTGTCGCCTCTTCTTCTCCTTCTGCCTTTTTGCCTTTTGACACAGAGGGGGAAAGTGGATGGAGAGAAAGACGGGTATAAAGGGAGACAAGAGGTGTCCGATAATAAGTATTGATTGATAAGGGAAGTAGAGCGAATATAATAAGGTAGCAAAACCTTAAAATGCAGAAACAGGAAAAGTGTATTGATTACCTGATGACACCTCTCTCCTCTTTCCATCCTCCCGTTTATCTATTATCTCTCTGGGCTCATTGTAGTCGTCCGTCTGACTTTTATTCTGTATTTATTTTAGTGACATCGGCTCCGTTAGTAATCCTATCCAACCATCAATTCATCTATCCTTGAATCACCCTTCATACTTCAGTGATCCATCCATCCATCTTTTTACCCATCCATCCATCAATCATGGTTAAAAAGGAACATGTAAATACCAAAATGGAAAATTGAATAACCGCCCAAACAATGAATAATCTTCTATAATCTATCCCTGTAATCGAATGTAAAATAAAACCATTAATTCATCCATAAACCGATCTATAATCCCAAAGAAGTGCACGACCGAGAGTGACGCTCCTATTGGCTAGCGCTCCAACACATTGTACGTGATAGGCTAAGCGGTGGGACATCTCTGAGCGGTTGACCAATCACAACAGAACCGGCCAGCTAACCAATCAGAGCAGACTGGGCTCTGGTTTCAGACAGAGGGTGAAAAGAGGTGCTGCAGCACAGGCAGTGTGAGAAAAATATGTGCGTTCGTGCGTGCGTGCGTGCGAAAATGATCATAATAGGTCGTCTTTAAGAGAAATACCATGATGTGGCTACGACACAAATTTGTGATATGATAAATAAATCAGTATGAAATGTGTTTTTTAAGCAGTTAGTCTGTAAGGGAACGTTTGATTCTGAGAAAAAGCTGATAAACCATTTAACATGTATCCACTTAACCATAAGGCTTTGTGACTTTTGTCAATGTTTCCCTCGTCGTCTGTCTTTCTGCCATAAAATTAGCAAATAAAATAACCATATGTTCATATCTCTCTAACTATCTATCTCTCTCTGTATCTATCTCTCTATCTATCTATCTCTCTAGAGGAACAGGTGTGCTACGGGACAAGAGACAAAAACACTCCTGCATTTTTAACCAGCACCTATTAAATATTAAACACTGCACACACTCTCTCTCTCTCTCTCTCTCTCTCTCTCTCTCTCTCTCTCTCTCTCTCTCTCTCTCTCTCTCTCTCTCTCTCTCTCTCTCTCTCTCCTCTCTCTCTCTCTCTCCTCTCTCTCTCTCTCTCTCTCTCTCTCTCTCTCTCTCTCTCTCTCTCTCACACACACACACACACACACACACACACACACACACACACACACCAAGGGGGTGACACACAATCGCTGACGAGACAAGTTATACAGGTCGATGGGCTAACGTGTGTCTGCATGTCTGTGTGTGTGTGTGTGTGTGTGCGTGTGTGTGTGTGTGTGATGGCTTTAAGCGTCATTACTTTACTTCCGTGGCATGTGGGCACACACTCTCACACACACTCACACACACACACACACACACTCGTGGGGATAATTCATACACGGTGCTCTCACATGTTAGCATTTAAGAGGTAAAACTATAACAGACTCCATGTTCTGTCTCTCCCTCGTCTCCCTCTTTGAAGTGCTCCATAACAAACTATAACAACAGGAAGTTTTCAATGCGCCACATCGAGAAGGAATGTCACATATGGTGTGAGGGAGGGAGGGAGGGAGGGAGGGAAAAGGGGGGAGACGTGAACAAAGGGAGGGGGGATAGTTACTGTAAATAGATTTGTTAATAACCTTGCATGTTAAATATTAAGAAATTAAAGCTAATTTAAGAATTTGAATCAGTCTAAATCCTTCTAAGGTTAACAAAGGTTTTATTTAAGGTGGAAGTCTTGATGACATCACTATGTAACACTTGCGCTCCTATTGGCTAGTGCCTAGTAGTAAAATAGAACAATTAATTCATCCATGAATCAATTTATAATAATTCCAAGCCTGTCTAAAAACAAATAAAGAAGTGCAAGCGCAAGAGTGACGATTCTATTGGCTATCGCTCCAACACATTGGACACTCTTTAAAGTAGAGACACTACCTGAACATCAGCAGGGGAGGACTCTTTAAAGTAGAGACACTAAATACTGATATACACCTGAACATCAGCAGGAGAGGACTCTTTAAAGTAGAGACACTACATACTGATATACAACTGAACATCAGCAGGAGAGGACTCTTTAAAGTAGAGACACTAAATACTGATATACACCTGAACATCAGCAGGAGAGGACTCTTTAAAGTAGAGACACTAAATACTGATATACACCTGAACATCAACAGAAGAGGACTCTTTAAAGCAGAGACACTACATACTGATATACACGTCAACATCAGCAGGAGAGGACTCTTTAAAGTAGAGACACTACATACTGATATACACCTGAACATCAGCAGGAGAGGACTCTTTAAAGTAGAGACACTACATACTGATATACACCTGAACATCAGCAGGAGAGGACTCTTTAAAGTAGAGACACTACATACTGATATACACCTGAACATCAGCAGAAGAGGACTCTTTAAAGCAGAGACACTACATACTGATATACACCTGAACATCAGCAGGAGAGGACTCTTTAAAGTAGAGACACTACATACTGATATACACCTGAACATCAGCAGAAGAGGACTCTTTAAAGCAGAGACACTACATACTGATATACACCTGAACATCAGCAGGAGAGGACTCTTTAAAGTAGAGACACTACATACTGATATACACTGAACATCAGCAGGAGAGGACTCTTTAAAGTAGAGACACTACATACTGATATACACCTGAACATCAGCAGGAGAGGACTCTTTAAAGTAGAGACACTACATACTGATATACACCTGAACATCAGCAGGAGAGGACTCTTTAAAGTAGAGACACTACATACTGATATACACCTGAACATCAGCAGGAGAGGACTCTTTAAAGTAGAGACACTAAATACTGATATACACCTGAACATCAGCAGGAGAGGACTCTTTAAAGCAGAGACACTACATACTGATATGATGATCTAACTGAAAGAAGAGTGATAACTATACCTGTCGTAAAGTGCTGTTAGCATTTAGCCTTAAAGGTGTTGCTAACCGTTAGCATCAGTTGATCTTTGCTGACGGGAGAAACATCAGAAAGAGAGGGAGGAAGAGGAGGGAAGAGAATAATGAGGAGAGACGGGTGACACATCAAGGGGGAGGAAGAGGAAGAGGGAAAGGGAGACAAAATTGAAGAAGAAGAAGAAGAAGAAGAGGAAGGGCAGTAAAATGAATTTGAATAAGTCTGCGTTTACCAAAACAAGGTACTTAAAAGGGCCATATTATGCTCACTTTCAGGTCTTATTAGAATGTAGTATCTCTACTGTGACATGTCACAACAATAAAAAAATGGAACTGAAGTGCACTTTCTGACCAGAAGTCCTTTCTTCAATCCTCCTTTCTCTTATCAAACCTGAAAGAATAAGTGAAACACAACTAAAAAGAATATTTTTTTTACTTTGTCTGGGTAAAAATAAAGTGTGATAAAATTATGCAGGTATTCAACTACATTTTTATTCATTTTCAGCATAAGATTTGACAAAAAACCCAGTTTGACACGTTAACTGGCGTTTTAAATTGACTTGAATTGTATTTAGTGTCTCTAGACATGTCACAAACTGAACTGCACTTTCTGACCAAAACTCCTTTATTCGAGGCCTTTAAAGGAGAGGTGTCATGCTTTTCTGGTTATTACCCGTCACCTTGTGTGTTATGTAGGTTTTTATGCATGTAAACGGTCTGTAGAGACACAAACCCTCAAAGTACACCCTGTAGCGAGTAAAACTCTAACATAGAAAATTCCTCCCCAAAACGCCTCGTTGGAGATTTCTCAGTTTCTTACTTTGCTCCACGGATGGGTCCGTTTGGTTCCGGGTACGAGCTGACGTCAGCTCGTACCCGGAACCAAATGGACCAATCCGTGGAGCCGTTACGTTACGTCCGCGGAGCCGTTACGTTAACCCTCTGCTGATTGGTCCAAATTGACCAACCCACGGACTTCCTCACACACACACTCAGTGCAGGCAGCTCTGCTGATTTCTCATCCCTGGCTGCAGGCTGATAACAGACAGTTGGGATCGCGGCGAAATTCTCTCTGCAGACCCATTCTCACAGCGTTTATCAACCTTTTTCTTACTCTTAATATCAAGCCACACTTATTGTTTTTACTTCGGCTGTGAGTTTGTGTGTGCTCAGGATGAGTTTGGCTGTGTTTCGCTGTGTATCGCTAAACAAGGAAACCACACCTCCACGGAGCTCAGCGCGATTCACAACGTCCCGACCAATCAGAGCACACTGTGCTCACAGGGAGGGGGGGGGCAAGAGCTGCAACGAGCCGTTTAGTGGAGAGAGTGAATACTGCTGAATACACATACTTTACAGAGATGCTGTATGCGAAACCAATGTGAGTTTGGAAAAATGCACAGTATAAATCTATTTTAGTATACCTCAACAATGGAATTATGATCAGTGGAAATGGCCATGACATGGGCCCTTTAAATCGTCAACTAATTCAAGCCAAATTCAAATTCATTTCAGAAAGACTTGCCCCGACCATCAGATCAATTTCCTCCCTCCATCTCCCCTCAACTGTAGTTCATTTTCTGCCTTATCCCTCCCTCCTCTCCCTCTTTTACCTGTCCTCTCCTCCCTCCCTCCATCAATCTCTCTCTCCCCCCTCTCCATCTCTCTCTCTCTCTCCCTGCAGTTAAGTCAGTGTAATGTAAATGATGTGCCATCG
>CM062286.1:3964653-3998352 GCA_031216635.1 Dissostichus eleginoides
ACGAATAATGGTATTCTGATTCTGATTAATAATCCGATAACTCTTAAGAACTTCACTATCAGAGCACTAACTATGATTGACTGTCAGAACAAGCAGAGTGAGGCTCGTACAAACTGCTACAAACTCAACGTACACTTCCAGCAAGAAGATGTATTACATGATGTACATCACAGATTGCATGTCTTTTTGCATAGTAACGGATGGTGTCTCTGCATTAGCATTGTTTTTGTGAAGCGCTAAATCATTTGGTAGCACATTAGCCCGGCATCGTTGAGTCTCGTTTTTATGTAGCCTTGTAATCTACCATATTATTATTATTATTAGCATCAAAATGATTGTACACCTGGTATAAACATTCACCCCCCTCTAGCTAGTTATTGTGTTTCAGTAGGTCTATGATATGCTAAACATAATAATGTCTTCTGTGGTGTTCATCTATGAAAGTTGGTCAAATATTAGCTTTCCGTATCCTGAGCCTCACAGGCCGCTATGTTAAAAACACACAAATCCACGCAAATCCCAAAACATATTTGCTGAAGACAAATGAGCTTATTCTGTCAATGAAACACATTTTAAATTCTTGGAAGACCTACAATTGTAATGGTTAACAATGAGTGACAACTGCTTCCCTTCCTTTCCTAACCCCCTCTTCCCTGTTCCTCCGCCCTCACACCTGCAGGGGAAGCAGACCGTCTTTGCTAACTTCGACCCAAAGACCCTCCTGCCTGGTTCTCTGGACTTCTGGACCTATGACGGCTCTCTGACCACGCCGCCTCTGTTGGAGAGCGTCAGCTGGATCGTCCTCAAGGAGCCAATCAGTGTCAGCCGTACTCAGGTGCGTACTCACTCTCTACTTATATTAGATTTAAAATGAGTACTTCCTGTTTAATACACATTTCAGAGTTGATAACCTTGATTATGACTTATTGTGAATGTCGTGTGTAAAAGCCACATAAACAGTGAAACACAATGATTCTGCTCTGATCTGCCAACAAGTGGATATATACTTTTACCCTTATATACCTTGATACAGCAAATGTATACAAAAAACTGTGAATATAACATCCAGATATTTGGACATGCACAGTGCTGTTTTTAACGTTGTTGGAAAAGAAATGCCTCCGTAGGGTTACAAAACTGCCGCTGTACAATCTCTGTTCTTGAATTGCAGAATAATTATAGCTTGTTGTTTTAGTATTCAAATACAACTTGAAGTTTGAGAGCCAAACAACTGAAGTGAAGCCACATCTGGATTGCAGACTAAATATCATTTAAATATAGCTAGGAAGGTCATAGGGTGTTTCAGTGCACATACGCACATGTGCCTATGTACAAGCACAAAATAGCTTTGTGGCAGTTCTTAAATACAGACATTTGTCTTGGCAGTCCACATACTAGATGTGGGTTGGACATGCTGCTTTTCTATTATGTAGTCTGGTGAGGATCCTGCTGAATTATCCAGTAGAAGTTTAAAGTGTTTCACTCAAAATGAGAAAATACAAGGCGTGAGGTGTTAAGCTTCAGGGAGTCTGAAAAAACCAAAAGAATATCCAATAAATAACTGCCGAATTAACATAGCTGGCTATTTCATCATAACTAGATTTTATTTTAAAATACCCTCTAGATCCTCTAAGTTTGTGCAAGCTTTAAGGAGCCTGGATGTTGATTTAAACATTGCCAACGTCAAGAGGGTCAGAAGTCATATCATGCTTTAGAGCAGGGTGTGTCTGAGCCCTGAAGACCTTGTGTTTCACTCAGAGTACGCTGACAGCCTGTATCTGCAGACTGCACTCTCTACATATTGAACACTGCCCACCTGTACCTTCATGTGACATACCGTAGGCTTTTCCTAAAGGTTTAACACAGTTTGACTACCCTAACAGATAGATGTCAGCTTTAAGAAGTGAGAAATATTTTTAATGTAGGAATAAATATGTTGATACACAAGTACTGTACAGTTTAACGCTTACTTTGTTATGGTGAAGAAGTGCAGCATTGCAGATTGAGCCTGCTGAGGCAGAGAAATCCTCCTGAAGCTCACCAGCTAGCTAAAGGCTAAATGGCTCCCAGAGGAAATGTTGTTTACTGCAGCCTGCTGCTTTAGTTTTTCCACACACACACACACACACACACACACACACACACACACACACACGTACCATAACGCATGCATACAGTATGTGCGGGAAGTTTTGTAATGCCCACCTAGTCAGAAATGGTTGAATTAGAAGGAATACTTTCTGTCGTGACTCTCTTGGCTAACTAATCGTGTGGACATTTTCTTATGGCTCTTCCCCTACACAACCTTAAATATGTGAATCTTCCAATGAACCAAAACAGAGGTTCCAAAGGCTTAGTTGGTGAAGACAGAGATTCAAACCCCAGTAGAAGCTCTCTCCTGGACCTGTTACTGCAGGTGACAGGTGACGTGGATATTGACCTGTTTTTTCTGGCTCTGCCTGGAGGTGTTGGCCTGTCTGAAACCAAGGGGTTTTTTGAATCTGTGCAAGTCATGGATTCTTCATAACAAACACCATTTCAATCATTGGGTACTTATCAGTGATCCAGTATTAGAAAACCTTATGGAGCATGGAGTCATGTGATCATTGGTGTGGTCACTTTGTTAAAGACAGGAGCAAAGCTTTCAGGTGTTTTCCACCAGGTGGTAAATGGATCACATGTTGAGGTGGGTGGCATATAGTGACTCTCTTTAATTAGTCAAGTATAAGATATCAATAAGCACTCTCTAAAAATATATTTTCAGTTAGAATAAAGAGACACTAGCAGCGAGTTTTCTCTCCGGGTATGATGTATTGAGTTTGTAACATACAGTCCGCACTGACAGACAGTTGATTTCTGATGTTGTCGCCACCATGCACAACCTAGTTCGGAATTGCTTGGAGTAGATTTGTTTGAATACAACAATGGTGCGTGAGCTGGCAAGAAAGATTAGCAGTGCACTCCTATATCTGGACTTGGAGTGAACCCCAATCCTGACCTATATAGAGTTGTGCAGTATTGAGTCATAAAACCCCTAAAAACACAGCATTTTACCACTTCCGTTTCCTTCGTCCAAGTCAAGGTTTTTTTAACGTGTTTGTGGTTAGAAGACTGGAATGAGACGTCTGGAAAATCGTACAAGACTTTTACGTTTGGTTCTACTACATGAAATACGTCAGTAAATACCCCACTGGTGTCTGAAACTGTCATTAATACGGCTGTAGCTACCAGGTGACTAAATGAGACTAAACGTCATCACGGCGACACGAGTCGGTCTTCAGCTTGGTGGTGGTGATCAAAGACATGTGACCATGATGTAGTATGTAGACTTTTACTTCAGCCGACTGCAGTTATGCTTCAAAAGTCATAAACTAGTGTGGATATGTGGAGATTATCCTGCTGAACAAAGTATTTATGTTTCATGGACATGTGTCTGCCATAAAGCCTATTTTCCACTTTACCTCACCACATTATTGTAGTGGAGCAGTAAAGATCTCAGATTTTCTATTTCAGCTCACAATTAATCCTTTTTTTGGCTCTTGCCTGGCTGTCCCAGATCGGATGACATTTTCATATTGTTGATTTTGAAGTGTTAGGCGTTTCTTTTTGCATGTCTCAAAGAAACATTGAAAATAGTAAACAGTGTATACAATCTCTATTACACCAACATAACGTGGTGGGTACGTGTCCAGGACACAGGTTCATTGATTTAAACACCGTGTCTCTCCTTCTTCATCAGATGGCCAGGTTCCGCGGCCTCCTCTTCACCGGAGAAGGAGAGGCTCCATGCTGCATGGTGGACAACTACCGCCCCCCCCCAGCCTCTGAAGGGCCGTCAGGTCCGCGCCTCCTTCAAATAAACAACGCTTCATCTTCACTGCTTCCTCCTTCCCTCCTTACACAAACCTTCATTCTCCCATTATATCCACATGCTGTCAGCTTATACTAGCCTTAAGGAAATGAACTTGAAGTAGATCTGCTTAAAGTTTCTATAATATAGACTTACTTAGGGTATCTTGAACAAAATAACAGATTTTTGAGCTTTGACACTAAAGACACAAGACATATTTATGCTTATCATATCAAAAGTCCAGATGATATTTAAGATATTTTAATTTACATTGAGCCACGGATATGGAATATTAAATACATATTATCCCCTTGGTCAGACACTGCCTTAATACAGACAAAGGTGGCCTAATATTTGAAGTCTTTATAGGCTAACAGAGGGACCCGAGATCTCCTGAAATTGTCACAAAGAGAGACAGGATTTCTGGCTCCTAATCTCATAATTAATTATAATTTAAAATAGTAATGTCTATTGATGTGTGCCAATATAATGTGCTTTTTCAATCACTAAATATACTCAAAATAGAAGCCAATATATTCTAAAACTTAATTAAAAAAAATAATAGATATTATTTTTGTTAGCAGCATTGCACTGAAGGAAAAAGATATACAGAATATTTTTGCTGTATACTATAACTATATGTAAACCCACACCTAGCCTATCTACGGTGAATGTAGCATAAAGGACATGCTGCGATGTTTGTCAGGTATAACAACAAAGATGTCTCCATGCTTTTTAAAAACGATATGCCTTGTTTGAAAATGAAAGCATTTATCCATTTCTGATATAGATTGTGAAAGCTAAAGTTTGTATTGATGCCTCAGTTTGAAAAGAAGTGATCCTGAGTTTGGGTGTAACATCCTGCAGTCTGGCCTCCTCTGATAAACCAGCCCTTCTACACACGTAGGTTTTGATTTACACTGAAAAAACTGAAATGTATGTCAACAAGTTTCACATAACTGAATTAGGTTGGTTGAAAGCAATACTATTAGTTGAATCTAATATGTTATGTTGTTTGACAATCAAACCTAGAATTGGCCGATGTACTTGTACGCACTAATGAATGTCAAAGAAAATGGTATCCAATCATTTTGGTTGATGTCTCTCCATTTCATATTAATACTATGCCAACTGAACTACCTATCACCATGTGCATTAAACATTGCTTAATGTAAGAGCTGTTGAGTTGGAACGAATTGAAAGGATTAATTCATGACTATGCATTACAGTGTCAACATAAAATGTGTCATTACATTTGTATAATTTTCCAGAATGTCTATCTTCATTAATCCTTTAACTTGAACTTAGAGAGACCTGCGCAATGACAATGAGTGTGGCTAGTGGACCTTTAATCTACACCAACCTCCCCTCCACCAACTCAGTGTCAGGTTCAGCTATGAGCTACTCTGCACACTTTATATCCTGTGTTTAGAGTTTAATTGAATTGTGTATTTTATATATTGTATCTTGTAACTTTAAGGTTGCATTGAATTTATATTGTAGATATGTAAATATATGCTTATATTGTTAATGTGTATATACAGTATATATATAAGCTTTATTTTTGTCATGTATTCGTCATGTGCAATGTCTTTTTTTACGTCATGCTGTAACGAGAACGTTTCCAAATTTGGTATTAATAAAGTCACAGGGAGATGTCATGTAGGCCATCTGTCAGAGAGAGAGAGAGAGAGAGAGAGAGAGAGAGAGAGAGAGAGAGATCTCAGTGGGACTCTAACGGTGTGGTCACCTTTTAGGTAAAAACATATTTTCATTCATGGGGGGAGTGATTAGTAAAATATGCATGAATATAATGTTTCAATGTTCTGCTATTGGATATGGGATGTTAGTGGTTATGGCCATGTTCTTATGATTTTATGATTATTGAAAAGTACACAGTTCTGTTTCATATGGGTGTTTCCATAGATCTAGTCTCTTTATTTTGCCCTCAAAGTGCACCAGATTGATGCTTTTAACTCCAAATTAAAAAATAAAATCTTCCCAGCATGCCCCCGGACCCCCCTAGGATTTGAGGTTCCACACACACTTAAATCATGTTCACATGGATAGGCCAAATACATTTGCACACTTTTTTAAATAGTTATGTTTCTATTTGGGTAGTAGATTTAAACTATAGTGCTATCACTATGGGCAGCAACGCTGTAAATATTGACGATACATCCAGCAAAACGCCTGGCTGGGTGTATAATTCCCGGATTTATTGTCCCAGTCCGACCCTGCTACACCCTGAACAACGCTGTGTTATTTTATCGACACAAACTCTGGGTTCAGCATGTTGGCTCATTTTGTTGTTGGGTTAAATCCACAGTGGGGGGGGGGTGATTTTAAACTGGCAGCTCTCTGTTTACTGACTGTAAAAGTGAAAGTATCTCCTGATTCAGTTCAGAGAAAATATAATGTTAATATCTGGCGCCACCTAGTGTCAGAAGATTACTGTCCTCTGGTCACTCTGAGTAATAAGTAATGTGATGACTAAAGACCAGGGGCGCGGGAAGGGGGGTGCTGAGGGCGCTGCAGCACCCCCTAGCGGCAGGCAGGCGGTGCGGAGCTCCCCTGTCAGGAAATTTATTTTATTTTTATTTGATATATATGTATTTAATTTCATTGTGCCTGAGATTATATTTTATATTATATGTTATTATTCAAATGATAATTTAAAACTATATAATAAATAATTTTGCTTCAGGGAAGAAAAATAAAAAAGATGTGGAAAAAAAGTTTTTTGTTAGTTTTTAGTCGGCTACTTTTAACGTGACGCACAACAACACAAGTAACTGACATGGCGCAAAAACGTATCTCCGAATTTTTTCTCTCTAAAAACGCTAAATCTGCAAAATCATGTGCATAATCTGTATACTGGTCAATATCATGTTTGTGGTATTTTAATTATTATTTTATGGTTATTGCTGCTGCAGCCGTGCATAATCTGTGTAATAAGTAGCCAATAAATTCCACATTGTTGGTAAAATAATATTTTACATCTTTGTAGTGTGTGTGCTAGTGCTTTTGTGCGTGCTCTAGTGCCTGTAATAGTGTTCACTGGAGTCCATTGTTATGCTGTGTGTGTGTGGTTTTGCCACCCCCCCCCCCCCCCCCCGTTGGTGCGTAATTAGCACATCGGACAGCACCTCAGCACCCCCACCCAAATTACCTTCCCGCGCCTCTGCTAAAGACACTGAATATTTTCTAATGTTGGATCTCTGATGTGTGTTTGTGTGTGTGTGTGTGTGTGTGTGTGTGTGTGTGTGTGTGTGTGTGTGTGTGTGTGTGTGTGTGGTTAGTTAGTCTCTTTAAAGCTGTTCTCAGTAAAGCAGCATAGAAACATAGCTGCAGTTTAAAGAGTCCCTCTGTGTCTCCTCCACAGAAACATAGCTGTAGTTTAAAGAGTCCCTCTGTGTCTCCTCCACAGAAACATAGCTGCAGTTTAAAAAGTCCCTCTGTGTCTCCTCCACAGAAACATAGCTGCAGTTTAAAGAGTCCCTCTGTGTCTCCTCCACAGGAACATATCTGCAGTTTAAAGAGTCCCTCTGTGTCTCCTCCACAGGAACATAGCTGCAGTTTAAAGAGTCCCTCTGTGTCTCCTCCACAGGAACATAGCTGCAGTTTAAAGAGTCCCTCTGTGTCTCCTCCACAGGAACATTTGTAGTGAATGTGACTCAGACTTCCTATCAGGCAGAGGAGAACCAGGACATCACCCTGGAGTGGACCTTCAGCACCAGAAGAGAAACTTCACTCAGATCCATTTCTACCATCTGTAAGATGTTTACTGAGAGCAGAATTTCAGTCCTGTTTCATCTCTATGTTGATACATGTTATGATTTATGCCAAACGCCTCTCAGCTCGCTGTATTCATGATCAGTTCTCCAGATAAACAGTGAGGATATCTACACTGGTTTTACTGATATTTAATATGTACAGTGTTGTTCTTGATAAATGCAGCAGGGGGCGCTCTTTACTGGCCCTCAGCTCTTCCTGTTTCCAGCTGGGATTATTTAAACCTCTTTAGTCTCTGATGATCACACAGATTGATTTGATCTGGGACATTTAAAACGTTTGCTTCAGTGCATTCAGTTCATTTTCATCACATTCAAATGTATTTCACTTGTATATTCATGTATATCCAGTGAGAATTTAAGTTCAATTTGAGGAATCCTGTCATGTTTTGTCCTGATTAAATTAAATAAATGTACATATGTTGTAGCTGCTGCTCTCATTGATTCTGCATGGTCTGCTGGATTACTAAAAACAAACCGTTACAGGCTGCGTGTGAAAGACCAGAGACTTTACTGCATGTTTTGAAATGGAAGTTGCGTTGGTGTTTGTGTGTTGGTTGTTGACGGCAGTGTGTGCCCAACCTATAATAATATAACATAATGTCTGTTGATTTATATTTTGTATTAATTAATTAAATCTGCAAAGTAACTTAATCTGTTAAATTAAGGTAGTGGAGTAAAAGACACAGACAACCGGGGAAACCGCTATTGAGCTTTCAGAGGAGAATAAGGGCCCAGACCTTAAACAGAAAGTATCCCTTATCTTTCCTGTGAGTCTGAAACAGAAACCATTATTCACTCTGAGAATTATTAACTGAGGGCATGTGCTGTTAAATTGACATCATCAAGTGGCCAAAATATGATCAGCTCATTTTCAGGTTTTTATATAAATGGATCAGGACAAAAAGAGAGAGAATCTTTGTTCCTGAAACTTTCAGAATCTCTTTCCACAGAGGGGACACATGTTGATGTAGAAGAGACATGAAGAAGAGGGGACACATGTTGATGTAGAAGAGACATGAAGAAGAGGGGACACATGTTGATGTAGAAGAGACATGAAGAAGAGGGGACACATGTTGATGTAGAAGAGACATGAAGAAGAGGGGACACATGTTGATGTAGAAAAGACGTGAAGAAGTGGATTTTGCATAATAGGAGACATTTAAAGGTCTCTTATTATGCTATTTTTAGGCATTTGTATATATAAAAAACATGTCTGTGTTTTGCTCAAAGTACCAAACAGATCATGCATTTCAGACATCCCTCATACCCCTCTATTCACTTATTCCGTGGGCCCACATTTCAGATATTACGTCAAATCTGGATCAGCTCCGTTGTTCCCCGTTTTTAGAGATGTGGGTACGGAGGAAAAGAGAGAGGGTTTTGTTTTCTGACACTTTGTGAGTTCCCTGACACACCGGGGGACAAGACATCAAAACGTTTGTTTATTGTGAGATGTTTGAAAGCCATGTTGTTTTGCACATTTAAAAATAAATCTTTTAAATATACAGAGTGGTGTAATGTAACTTAGAACATATACTCAAGTACTGTACTTAAGTAAGAAATGTAGGTACTTGAACTTTGAGTATTTTCCCATTATGCTATTTTATACTTTTACTCCACTACATTAATTTAACAGATTAAGTTACTTTGCAGATTTAATTAATTAATACAAAATATAAATCAGCAGACCTTATGTTATATTATTACAGGTTGAGCTACCCAGTAGTCAGGGTCGGCTCTAGAACAAATCGAATGGGGGGGGCAAACCATTTACTTTGTATGATGAGAATAAAGATATATTCTATTCTATTCTATTTGAGATCCAACCATTAACTTCTCTTTACAAATGTGAAAGCTAGATGGCAGCCAACTTTCTACGTGGTCAATTTCGAGGTCATCCGATAACGATCATAAAAGTCAAAGTCGAGTTGTGTTATGCAGACAGAGGCGTGTGGCGCGTTGTTGTCGACCCGTAAATGTTTGACTCCAGAAAACTTTATTGGCTTTGAAAAAGGTATTGCTCAGATCCACCAAAATACTTTGAAATGATCTTAATTTACTGTAAAATTATCATCTTATATTAACGTGCACAACATTGTGATCTGATTAATCAAAGCTCTAAGTCATACATGTCAAACTCAAGGCCCGCGGGCCAAATCCGGCCCGTGGTGGATTTAATTTCCTACACCTTCACTCAATCCTGAGGATCTCCTCAGCTCAGAGCCTGAGCCCAAACATTGATGAACTTGCATCCGAGATGAGATGCCAAGTATCTGGCTTGAACTATCACAGCAGCAAACTGAGTTTCAATGGATGTTTCCTTCTGCACTTTTTCTCTCATGACAACAGGGCATGTTTGGTTTTTTCTTTGAGGGAAATAGTTTTTTTGAAGCTGTTGTTGGCCTGTGGAAAAATGTAGTCATAAGAAATGACTCTGGAAAAGCTGCAGATAGAGCCATAAGAAATGACTCTGGAGAAGCTGCAGATAGAGCCATAAGAAATGACTCTGGAGAAGCTGCAGATAGAGCCATAAGAAATGACTCTGGAGAAGCTGCAGATAGAGCCATAAGAAATTAATGCAACTGATCATTTAATGTGTAATGTGGTTTTTATAGGCAACAGTTAAAGCTTTGTTGGTTCCGGGTTTAATATGTGCAATAAGTTCATTTCAATACGTTCTGCAATGAACATTGAACCAGTCCGGCCCTCCACTAGTACCCATTTTTTAATTTTGGCCAACTGTGTATTTGAGTTTGACCCCCCTGCTCTAAGTGGTCATCAGGAATACAGACCCTCTCATTAACTCAACAGGTGATTATTTAACTATTAGGGCTGTCTATTAGTGACCCAGCTCAACTAACCCATATGGATCACACAATGATAAATTATAATATTACAAACGCTGACCAACACCAAAATAAACCACCACAAACCTAATTAACACAATTAATTGTTGATTCATGGCTCGTTCAGGACCATTTGGGTTGGATCAGTTTTAGGGTTAATAAATGTTAGATGTTTTCTGGGCTCTATATGTTTCTGCACAGTACCTGAACTCTTTAATTCAAGATGTGTAAAATATGTTGAAAGTAGCTATTTATTATTATATTATGTTAAGGTATCAACTTCCTCTTGACCCATGAATCTGAATTCATCCCAAATGTTCCACGTGCATTAGTAGATATTAAAAACCTGAAAAGGACAGAAAGCTTCTGGTAACAACTGTGATTCTGAAATAAGATCGTGTCAGATAAAACATGAACTCTGCACTGAGGGATATCATTCAATACTTCCTTATCCTTAAGTCCCTCAGGCTTTATATTGAAATCACTTATTAAAAGCTGCAGCTTCACTGACAATGGTGCATGATGGGAAACTCCTGACACTGATCCAATTAAGTTTGTATTGGAAAATGTAAAAAAGAGTTTCAGAATGAGCTGTTCAGAAGTTAAGATGGTTAGGGTTTAACGGTAATGCCAGAAACTTTAATAACAACCTTTTCTATTGCAGTTAATTACTGTGGGTTGGATAAGTCATCATGTTGACGTGTCCTTGGGAAACATACTGAACCACAATTTGCCAACGCGGTGTGAATGTGTGTGAATGTGTGTGAATGTGTGTGAATGTGTGTGAATGCTTCCTTGAGCAAGTCTCTGGGGTGAAAAGGTGAATGATGAGTTGTGAATGTAAAGAGCTGGAGGGGTCCTAAAGACTGGATACAGAGTTATATATAAATACAATCTATTTACTACTTTATTTGTTCAACTGAATCACAGAGGATCTGTTTTCTTCCACTTAAAAGTCTACCAAAGTTTCAGTGTGATGTAAACATGCCGATCGAGTCAGTTGAGAGGTGCTTTCACAATATGGTGCTGCTGACCATCCCTTCACATGCTGATCACCTTTTACAGTACTGTTGTTATGGTTTATTGTTGTATTATAAGTCAGGTGTCATTCAGATAGCTTAAAGAAACTCAGCCTGATTTACTGATATCAGCAATCTGGGTTTATATTGGGTTAAGTCAAAGTCAACTTTAAAGTCAATCTTACTCAGTGTGTGTGTACAGACAGAGAGATCGAAATGACTTTCCAACAATCCCGAATACAAAAATACAATCATACAATATACAGATACGATACAAATATGTATAAAATATGTATATCCTGTATACACAATCAACAGACACATTTGCATACATGCACACATTAAGATAAAAGCACAACAATCAATATATACAAAATAACAGTCACTTCAATGTCAATATCTTTGGGAATGTACATTCTGAGGTAAGGTGGGTAAAAGGTGCAGTTTCTGTGGCTGGTCAGACATTTGGTGCTGTGAATTAGCAGATATTGATATAGTATCTTCTTCATTATGATCAGGCAGGTATAGTGGCAGTTTGATACAGTGATGGTTTGTCATATCTCTGATAGAACCACCATTTTTCTGCCCATTTTTCTGGTAGATCTTCTACCAGTCTGTTGAGGCCAGTGCACTCTTCTCTGCTGCGGTCTGCTGGGGGGGGGGGCAGCATAAGAGCCGGTGACACCAGCAGGATCAATAAACTGATCAGGAAAGCTGGGTCTGTCATCGGCATCAAGCTGGACCCCTTTGAAGCTGTGGTGGAGAGGAGGACACTGAACAGGCTGTTGTCCATCATGGATAACCCCACCCATCCTCTCCACCTGCAGCTGGACAGACAGATAACCCCAGCCATCCTCTCCACCTGCAGCTGGACAGTCAACGGAGCTCCTTCTCCAACAGACTGCTGCAGCTCCTCTGTCACAAGGACCGATACAGGAAACATTCCTGCCCACTGCAATAACTCTGTACAATAGATCACCTCTGGCTGAAGAGAACTCTCTGCTCCATAGTTTCTCTTGAAATAAAACCACGTTGTACATTTTACACATCTGTTCAATATTTTATATTTTATATTCCATATTCCTTATGTCATATATTTTTCAATATATATATTTGTATATATAATATCTACATGTATATTTTCTATTTTCTTTCTATTCTTGTTTATTTGTAGTTTTGGTTTATTGTAAAATGCCTTGTCTTTTATGCTGCCGCACCAAAAACAATCTCCCAAATTGGGATCAATAAAGTACCATCTTATCTTATCTTATCAAATTAGCCAAAATGGAATCAGCAGAGCTTGCAAAGTCTAATTTGTATGACACTTGCCGTGAAATGTTAAGAGCCTCCTTGGCACAGAAAACCGCTATTAAGCTATTAAGACCTCAGCTGAGCAAGTATATTCCTTATCACAACTGAAATACATCCGCTGTATTATAACTTTATTGCCTGGTCCGACTCCTTGCTTCGCAGAGGAATTCTGAAACACGACAGTTTGGACGCTGACCACAAATATTTAAAACAAAAGATATAGATACACAGAAAAAAACTGAACAAATCTACATATTCATTCTTCTATTTATTCATGTTTATATATTTTTTAAATAGTGTAGAGAACCGCAGTGACGCGTCCTAAAACCCGGAAGTAAACTTCTTCCGGTTCCTTCGAGAAAAATGCAATGCAATTTCTCCATAGGATTTTGGAAAATAGCTCGAAATAAGGTCTGTGGTTGACACACATTTAAGAGACAGATCACGTTTTGTTTAGTCGGATAATCTCCACATGTCTACCCATCTCTTATAATTTTCTAATCATAAATCTATCGATCATAAATCTATCGATCATAAATCTATCGATTAGATCTATGATTCGGAAATCATATGTGGAGATTATCCGGCTGAACAAAACGTGATCTGTCTCTTAAATGTGTGTCAACCACAGACCTTATTTCGAGCTATTTTCCAAAATCCTATGGAGAAATTGCATTGCATTTTTTCGAAGGAACCGGAAGAAGTTTACTTCCGGGTTTTAGGACGCGTCACTGCGGTGGCCAGTGGGAATTCTGTTTAGCTTACGTACGTTTTATTGACTAATGCAGTGCCTCGGCCCTGCTGCTGCACAACGGGGGGTGTTGTTTGCTTAACTATTTTCGATTCAAAGCTTACTAATATTAAATATGTTGAATGATCAAATGGACTTGTGTTCCCAGAAATACACCCACCAAGTGTGAACGGACAAACTGTTCTCGAGATTGTAAATTGTTCTTATGTATTCAGGCCCGGTTCTAACCAATTTGCTGCCCTATAGGCGAGATGTTATATTTACATAAATTGCATTTATCTCCCTCGCTCGCTCCCACGCCCACTTTGGCTGTGAGCTGCGGGCGCCTGATAAGCCAACACCCCCCACTTTCATCACTTACAGCGCCCATCGTACAGGGCAAATGAAAAGTGTAACCGGGGTGAAAAGGGTGTTACATTTACTTAATTATGAATGTTGTTACATCAAGGCCGAAAATTAGGATGAGCGCCAACGGTCAAAAAAGTTTTTTTCCCTCCCAGAGCTGCCAGCGCAGCGCCCCCCCAGATCTGGCGCCCTAGGCGAACATCTATGTCGCCTAGGCCAAAAACCTGCCCTGTATGTATTACATGAGAACAATTAATTTTGTTCATGCTATTTTTCAGAGCACTTTTAGCTAAATATACTTGTTTTAAGTAGTGGGGACATGTCCCCAGCATAAAGGACATAGGCTTCCTATAGAACCAGCAGCAGGCGTTGCTTTCTGAAAATCACTTCACTTCTCAGGGAGGCCAACCCACCAAAGGCAGTCAGCCGGCTCCATGTTCTTTATAAAGCAGCAGCAGTCTGCCTCCTGCACACAGCTGCTGATCACCCACCAGACCAGGTAAGAACACACTCCTCTGGCAGGAGCAGAACTCTGTGGAACATTCTGTCATGTTTGTTGATTTATTTATCAGGTTTATATTATAGGATTCATTTTTTGTTTGTATAGTTGCACATGGGTGTGAATAGTTGTTTTTTGCTATTTCGATATTTACACCCACAAACAAGTATGTGATGTGGCACTTCACTTCAGGCTGTAAATGGACATGCCTAAGCACCAAAGCATTTATACATCCAGGCAAAGCATGTGTCAAAGTCATGGCCAAGGTGGATTTAAAGCTATTTCAGAGGCAGATATATGATACACGAAACACAACATACACCGTTTACTATGATGCTATGTTTTTTCACCGTTTGTGTAATTCAAATGAAATCTGTTCCTGGCCCTGAAAAGGTTTTAATATAACACCCATCTCTTAATCTGGCTGATGGTGTACGGGAGAGCTGTGCAGAGTCTAACATTACAATAATCTCTCATTTTAAGGGTATGGATCAAGAGATGTTTAAACCCTTCCTGTAAAGAGGACTCAGTACATTATTCACCTCAGCACCTGCACCTGTACTCCTGCAGCTCTGAAGACTTCAGACACAAAGACAGGACACGTCTCTCGTCTCCGTTTGGATTTTACTGGACTGTAGACTCAAAAAGGTAACAGATGAATGTCTTTTTTAATTATGATTAAATCAGATTGCAATGTGAGGATCAGACAAAGTCTTACTGGATTATTATGTGGTGGGTTCACTCAGTAAAAGCTCAATTCAACAGACATGTGATGTCACATAAAATAGGAATAACTGTTGTTGTCCTCCAGATTTTTAAATAATTTGAATGCAACAAAATACAAAAATAATAGTTTTTGAAATAATGAAAGTGAAATGCTGTGTTGTTACCTGTTGATGTGTGGAACCAAACATACTAACTGAAGCAAACAGCTGCTGATGGATTTTTTAAATTAAACTCACCTCTTCCCTTCCACAAGCAGCTTTGAGATTAGGAAATACAACCGGTCTGAGCTGCAGTGATGGCTTTCTGCCACAAGATGGTGCCAGAACACATGATATCTCATCATTAACTACTGGCCCCATCTTGTGGCAGAAAGCCGTCACTGCAGCTTAGACCGTTTTCATTTTCCTATAACTGTTAAAGTCTGACCTCTGACCCTTGATGTGTGTTTCCTCTCACAGCGAGAAGATGATCTTCATCATCCTGCTGCTCCTCTTCCTCACCTCCTGTGTCTCTGGTTAGTTTGTCTCTTTAAAGGTCACCTATTATGCAAAATCCTCTTCTTCATGTCTCTTCTACATCAACATGTGTCCCCTCTTCTTCATGTCTCCTCTACATCAACATGTGTCCCCTCTTCTTCATGTCTCTTCTATATCAACATGTGTCCCCTCTTCTTCATGTCTCTTCTACATCAACATGTGTCCCCTCTTCGTCAAGTCTCTTCTACATCAACATGTGTCCCTTCTTCATCATGTCTCTTCTACATCAACATGTGTCCCCTCTTCGTCATGTCTCTTCTACATCAACATGTGTCCCCTCTTCTTCATGTCTCTTCTACATCAACATGTGTCCCCTCTTCTTCATGTCTCTTCTACATCAACATGTGTCCCCTCTTCTTCATGTCTCTTCTACATCAACATGTGTCCCCTCTGTGTAAAGAGACTCTGAAAGTTTCAGGGACAAAGATTCTCTCTCTTTTTCTCCTGATCCATTTCTATAAAAACCTGTCTGAAAATGAGCTGATCAGATTTTGGTCACTTTATGATGTCCTAATGATGTTTTGGCTTGTGTAACCATTAGCCAATCAGCAACCAAGGTAACCCCCCCCCCACACCTTATCACCTGAAACTCCTCCTAGAGCACCATAGTGTTCTTTTTAACCAAATCTCTCTCTCTAAAGAGTCCCTCTGTGTCTCCTCCACAGAAACATAGCTGCAGTTTAAAGAGTCCCTCTGTGTCTCCTCCACAGGAACATAGATGCAGTTTAAAGAGTCCCTCTGTGTCTCCTCCACAGGAACAGTTGTAGTGAATGTGACTCAGGCTTCCTATCAGGCAGAGGAGAACCAGAACATCACCCTGGAGTGGACCTTCAGCACCAGAAGAGACACTTCCCTCAGATCCTTTTCTACCCTCTGTTTCCTTCATACTAATGACCGACCCTCAGTTCTGTTTGAACTACGTGAAGGCGTTGAATCCCCAGAGTCTCAGGATCCACAGTTTGCAGGACGAGTCCAGTGGGACAAAGACGTCCTCACAGAAGGACGCCTCACACTTCATGTCTCCAGACTCAGGACCAATGACTCTGGGTTTTATGTGTGTGACATACTCACTCCTGATGGGAGTAACTCTAGGAGATGCTGGCTCAGCATCACTGGTGAGTAACCTCAGTAGAAGTGCTGTATTTACTGTCCATCTTCACTTCTTTAATATGCAGACTCTAGTAGATCTATTCTAAGGGTAAAAAAAGATGCAAGGTCACTGCAACCTCTTATGCAGGAAAGTATTATATAAACTCTTTATTTTCACTGGAAAGAGGTTTTCTCCCCGTCAACATGATGTTACTAACTGTGTATTTTCCACAGCTGCTGCTGAGCTCCAAACTCAGAGACCAACAGAGAGTCCACAACCAGAGAGATGGGAAGAGATCTTGATCTGCGTTGGAGTGGGACTGGCAGTATTTCTACTGTGTTTATATAAAGAATGCTGGGGAAAAGATGAAGATGCAGAAGCTATTATTAAAAAATAAATAATATAAAAGTAAATAAATAAAATATAAAAAGTAAATAAATAAAATAAAACACATAATATAAAAGTAAATAAATAATATAAAAACTAACTTCCACAATTGTTACTCTTTGTACATAATTTTACTCAAGAACGTATAAAAGGCGTCCTCTTTCCAACAATGTATCTGTGGAATCAAAGGGACGTACACATGCAGAGCTGTGAGCCTCGCAGTAACAGGAGTAACGGCCCATTGACTCCTATATTAATCAATAGCAGAGATTTCAGAAGTGAATTCAACTTTGATCGACTGATGATATGAATGATGTTATGTTCGCGAACGATCCAATTCTTTTGAACGGCTCTTTGGTACGAACGAAGGGAACCGAGTCGTACTTGGTGAGAGCCGTTCTTTTTATCGTTGGTTCACTGCCTGCCATACATCCACTCACCTTTAAAGGAACAGTGAAAATGCTTGATTTTTCTTCCCCAAGCGTTTTCCGTGAAGACCCGCCCCTACTCTGATTTGTTAGGTTTAGGCAGGAGTGCCTCTGATTACAGAGGGTACATTCAAAGAGGGAATCATTTCTTGCGTTTATGACGTAGCGCTTCATGTACGCATTTTGCGCTGTCCAGTATGGAATGCCATTTAAGCCAAAATTAAATAAATAAATAAATACATAAATAATTAAATAAATACATATATATATATAAATATGCCTATGAAATAAATTCTGAAATAAATAAATGAGGCAATAAATATGTATACATGTACATTTAAATACACATTTATTTATTTCATGGGACTTGTATTTCATAATGACACATTTATTTATTTCAGGGGACTTGTATTTCATAATGACATATTTATTTATTTCAGGGGACTTGTATTTCATAATGACACATTTATTTATTTCAAGGGACTTGTATTTCATAATGACACATTTATTTATTTCAGGGGACTTGTATTTCATAATGACACATTTCCATTCCTTATATGCAAATGAACGGGGCGTGGTTAGCTCACAGATCCAGACCAAAGCAACAGCACCACAACACTGACTCAATAGCTCTTGTTTCACACTCCAGTACTCTTAAGTGGTTTGCAAACTTCCAATAAACCAAACCGGTTCCGGTTCAAGAACCGTTCTTGTGCTTCTCTGGTTCTGCCCCTTTTCCACCAAACCGGTTCCAGAGCCAGTTCAGGGCTAGCCTGATTTAGCTCTTGTTCTTCCTGTTTCGGCCGCAGCGGAGCCGGCTCTAAACACCGAAAACCGGTTCTTAGCTGACCCACTTGGTTGCCCGGCAAGAACCAAGAACCAAGAACCACGCTCACGTCCGAAGGGGGCGAGATTAACCTGAGCCATAATAACAGTTTATGGCGAGTACGGAAAATGAAAGTTGTAACAAGCAGTAGCGCTGAGCAAAGTGACTAGAACGCAACCACACACTTATACAAAAATAACACACTTTATAAAGTCAGGCAACACTAACCAGGCTTCGTGTGATTATGTTTATTTGTACCTTACTTTGACCATCCGTTCACTGTCATTGATCATTGTTGAGAGCAGGCAGAAGTTTTGTTTTGTATTATAGCAGTTATCAGATGGAATCAATACATGGGCTGCACAGGTTGTCATGTCCGACAATCACAAGTACAATCATAAAGAAAAGGTCAAATGTGCCTGTAGAAAACGGCTTATGCCACAATAGGATATCAACAAGTAGTCAAGATAGTCAGTTTAGCTTCGGTTGCTGTTGCATAACTGCGGTCAACTCAGCCGTCTCTCGCGTTCGCTTGGTCAAATCAGCAGCCATTCATTTTTGAGTGCGCAATTAATAGGCTAGCGCCTTTACGGTAATCGCTGTACAAGAGTAAAATAATGCATGTTTTTTTCTGCTTTATTTGCAATACAAGTCATTTGTACCATAAGTTCTTAATAAAACTGACACTGTTTGACTCAGTCCTAGTTTGACTGCTACAATAAAATGAAGTAGGCTACTTTCACTGTGTACTTTTTGGGTAATACTCTCTCAAAGTCCCCTCCTGAGAACAAAATCATGCCACTTCTGTTATATTTGATGAGATAAAAATGATTTTTATCCATAAGTTCTTAATAAAACTGACACTGTTTGACTCAGTCCTAGTTCGACTGCGACAATAAAATGAAGTAGGCTACTTTCACTGTGTACTTTTTGGGTAAGACTCTCAAAGTCCCCTCCTGAGAACAAAATCATGCCACTTCTGTTATATTTGATGAGATAAAAATGATTTTTATCCATAATTTCTTAATAAAATTGGTACTGTTGGACTCAGTACTTGTTAGACTACTACCCCAAATACAATGAAGTACTTTTATTGTGTACTTTGAGTAATACTCTGTCAAACTCCCTTCCCGATTACAATAATGCATGTTTTTAGCTATCTTTGATGAGAGATAAAATGATATTTTGCCAAAAGTTCTTAGTTAAATTTGACCAAGCGAACGCGAGAGACGGCTGAGTTGACCGCAGTTATGCAACAGCAACCGAAGCTAAACTGTTGTTTATTAAGTGTCATTTCATGCATACAAACTATTAAAGAGATGTATACATTTAAAAAATAAATAATAATAAAATAAAATAAACCAACAAAGAAACAAACAAAGAAAAAAAAGGAGAATAAAACCTACTTAAAGAAACATAAAAAGAAATAACGAAAAAATTATTAAAAAAATTATAAACAAAATTAAACAATCCAACGAAGATCCAGATGTGCTCATTGAATATCATTAGCACTCACCCATTTAGGTATAATAATAATAATAATAATAATAATAATAATACAAATAATAATAATAATAGATTACATTTGTATAGCGCCTTTCAAGGGACCCAAGGCCGCTTTACATGCTGTGAACAAACAAACAAACAAGAGGGGCTAATAATAAAGTCAAATTTAAATAAATAGCAGTAGGAGTGGACTGACACTGATGACCTCAGCAGGCCCGCAAACAACTTCACGGCGTATACTGCCACCCAAAGTCCCCGGCCGGAAGTCCCCGGAGTGGGGGACTGGCTTCAGTAGAAGCTGCTGGGACTCCCAGCAGCTTCTACTGAAGCCTTCCGAGTAAATCGCCAGAAGCGCTGACACCTCCTCCTCATCTCCACCGCTCCCATGTTTTCTTTTGTGTTGCCATAAGTTAGTCCCTCTCCGCTGGTGCGCTGGGCTAATGCTAATAATGCTAATGCAGGCAAAAAAAATTGCGGCTTCACAAACACTTTTTAGAGTTTTACGGGGTGTGGTTTGCAATTCGCCCAGCCAATCAGAAATTGGAACCTTTTTCTCCCCAGGAAAGTCCCTGCTCTCTAGCAGGCTCTAAAAAGGGGTGACAACAAAAAGTTCTAGTTCCAGATCTTTTTGGTGTGAACGCAAAATCCCAGGAACTATCAGAACTATTCCTGGGAAAAGTACTCCGGTGTGAAAGCGCCTCTTGTCTCTGATTGGCAAGTCTACGTTTTGGGTCTTTTCTATGCGCCAATAATAGCTAAATAGAAATAACAGTCGTGAAACCATGCAAATGTTTACTTTGTAAATTGATAGTAATTATTAAAGAGGTGCAGCAAGAGGAGATGGTTATTCCACTCAGAAAAAGTTATTTTTGTCACTCTTAATATTCTGTTAAAACCGCAACAACAACAATGAAACTCCATCCCAGCAACAATTAGAGAACAAGCCCCATACAGTTCATTTAACACTAAGTTTAATATCAGTTTTGGCCACCCTGAAACATGAGCTCGTGAAATGAATAAGCTGCAAAAACTGTATTTGCAGGGGGAGTTCGTAACAGTTAAACAAACAAAAAAAATTCATATCAACATGGAAGTTATAGTAAACATAATACTGCTATCATATTGTTTGCTATATTGATACCATAGACTGTATCCTACACTACTCGTTTTCTTTGTGGTTAGATGGTAATGAGAGTGAACTGAATTCAAATCACGAGAAGAGGTAAACAAAACAAAAAGAGAGATGGACCCTATTGAATAAAATTAAATCAGCTGCATATCTGTGATCTTATTTCATATATTTAAAAAGTTCTATTTTCATCGATTGAATTTGAAAAAGATGCTCTATGAAGCGACTGTAGCTGCAAATGCACCGTGTGTGATCACAGGGTGAGGCTCTGAGGCTGCTGACGTCATGCAGAGCAGCAGGAGTGGGCGTGGTGGGAATCGTCTCGAGGAGAGTGTTCATGGTTGTGATTGGCTGTTCCCTGATCCGCCCCCTTCTCCACTCCATATAAAGGTGGATCATGTCGCAGTACGTCTTCAGTTGAGGGGAGTCTCTGAACGGAAAACTCTCGTCCTGTGATGCTATGTGACTGAAGACATCCAAGGTCGTGTGTGTGTGTATATAACATGTATATGTGTATATCAGCATGTAGTGTCTAGACTTTAAAGAGTCCTCTCCTGCTGATGTTCAGGTGTATATCAGCATGTAGTGTCTGTACTTTAAAGAGTCCTCTCCTGCTGATGTTCAGGTGTGTATCAGTATGTAGTGTCTCTACTTTAAAGAGTCCTCTCCTGCTGATGTTCAGGTGTATATCAGCATGTAGTGTCTGTACTTTAAAGAGTCCTCTCCTACTGGTGTTCAGGTGTATATCAGCATGTAGTGTCTCTACTTTAAAGAGTCCTCTCCTGCTGATGTTCAGGTGTATATCAGCATGTAGTGTCTCTACTTTAGAGAGTCCTCTCCCACTGATGTTCAGGTGTATATCAGTATGTAGTGTCTCTACTTTAAAGAGTACTCTCCTGCTGATGTTCAGGTATATATCAGCATGTAGTGTCTCTACTTTAAAGAGTCCTCTCCTGCTGATGTTCAGGTGTATATCAGTATGTAGTGTCTCTACTTTAAAGAGTCCTCTCCTGCTGATGTTCAGGTGTATATCAGTATGTAGTGTCTCTACTTTAAAGAGTCCTCTCCTGCTGATGTTCAGGTGTAATCAGCATGTAGTGTCTCTACTTTAAAGAGTCCTCTCCTGCTGATGTTCAGGTGTATATCAGTATGTAGTGTCTCTACTTTAAAGAGTCCTCTCCTGCTGATGTTCAGGTGTATATCAGTATGTAGTGTCTCTACTTTAAAGAGTCCTCTCCTGCTGATGTTCAGGTGTATATCAGCATGTAGTGTCTCTACTTTAAAGAGTCCTCTCCTGCTGATGTTCAGGTGTATATCAGTATGTAGTGTCTCTACTTTAAAGAGTCCTCTCCTGCTGATGTTCAGGTGTATATCAGTATGTAGTGTCTCTACTTTAAAGAGTCCTCTCCTGCTGATGTTCAGGTGTATATCAGCATGTAGTGTCTCTACTTTAAAGAGTCCTCTCCTGCTGATGTTCAGGTGTATATCAGTATGTAGTGTCTCTACTTTAAAGAGTCCTCTCCTGCTGATGTTCAGGTGTATATCAGTATGTAGTGTCTCTACTTTAAAGAGTCCTCTACTGCTGATGTTCAGGTGTATATCAGCATGTAGTGTCTCTACTTTAAAGAGTCCTCTCCTGCTGATGTTCAGGTGTATATCAGTATGTAGTGTCTCTACTTTAAAGAGTCCTCTCCCACTGATGTTCAGGTGTATATCAGTATGTAGTGTCTCTACTTTAAAGAGTACTCTCCTGCTGATGTTCAGGTATATATCAGCATGTAGTGTCTCTACTTTAAAGAGTCCTCTCCTGCTGATGTTCAGGTGTATATCAGTATGTAGTGTCTCTACTTTAAAGAGTCCTCTCCTGCTGATGTTCAGGTGTATATCAGTATGTAGTGTCTCTACTTTAAAGAGTCCTCTCCTGCTGATGTTCAGGTGTATATCAGCATGTAGTGCCTCTACTTTAAAGAGTCCTCTCCTGCTGATGTTCAGGTGTATATCAGTATGTAGTGTCTCTACTTTAAAGAGTCCTCTCCTGCTGATGTTCAGGTCTATATCAGTATGTAGTGTCTCTACTTTAAAGAGTCCTCTCCTGCTGATGTTCAGGTGTATATCAGTATGTAGTGTCTCTACTTTAAAGAGTCCTCTCCTGCTGATGTTCAGGTGTATATCAGTATGTAGTGTCTCTACTTTAAAGAGTCCTCTCCTGCTGATGTTCAATAACAACAATAGTGTAAAAGAATAAACACTTTTATTATAATACAAAGGAATAAAGCATTTTTATATTTTTAATTCGATCCAATTTAACATTTCCAAATATTTCCTCCTGTAATACATGCAGATTGTGCAGTGAAACAGTAAATACAAAAATAAAAAGTGATTTGTTTATAATATGTAACATTGATAAATGCACATTAAATACAGCATGGTAACATTATCCATGAGTCAGCAGAAAAGCGATTAATGACCTACAGGTGAATGATAAAACTCAGTAACATTATCAGATGTTTTTTGTAGCTCTATTTCTATGTTAACTGTCCTCCCAAAACCCTCACAATTAGGCAGTTTGACACCTGCAAGCATTATTTGCACTGACATTTCTACAGTTAGTACTCAGACACGTCATATATTTAAATGTAGTTATACATTTTACATCACAAGCCCTTTTCTGATTGAATCTGTTTTGGAGTGTGTCATCACTGTAACTGCATCACGTTAGAAGTGACGGGTTGTTTCTCTGTGGAATGCAACGGCTGTTTGACTTCATTGATGTAGTTTGTTCTGTCTTTAGATTGAGAAAAACAACATTTCAAAACCAAGCCCAAAGGGGCAAAGCTAAGTGGAGTGGTGTTGGTCCTGGTGGGTTTTTTCTCTGAGGATCTCGCTGGCTGTATGCCTGAATGGTCGTCTCTTTTCTTGTGAGTAAATTTAGTAAAACAAACTTTCGTAGCAATAATACCCATCACAGCTGCTGCTGCTGCTGCTGCTGCTGCGATGGAGATCCAGTAGTTTCTCCCACTCTTTGGTTGTTGACTCTCTGTTGTTCCCTCTGGTTTAAACTCAGCAGCTGCGGAAAAGGACAAAAATCAACCTTAGGATGATTCTCTGAAGTGGAAGCATTTAACCATTTTAGAGTTCATGATTTACAGATTTAGGCACCGGCTCCCAACCAGCTCTAGAATCGCCTCGGTGTATGATATGCAGATGTTATGCTTTTCTCTCATTCATTCATTAAAGATGTAATTGATGCTTTAACCCGTTGGTTAGACAAAAAAAGGACGTTTTTAAGATTTGAGAAGCAAAACTCTTTTGGCTGTGGAGGATGACATTCATGGTCCTCAGAGGATGCTTCTCTGATGGCTTTGTTGAGTTTCTGTTATTTCCTCTAGTGCCTCAATGAGGTTAACTTTCAACTGTTAACTGTCCAATTCTTTGGCTCTATGGAGCCTAAAGTTGTTTTACTTCCTGACTTCTACTGAGGTTACTCACCAGTGACGTTGAGCCAGCATCTCCTAGAGTTACTCCCCTCAGATCGGACGAGTATGTCACACACATAAAACCCAGAGTCATTGGTCCTGAGTCTGGAGACATGAAGTGTGAGGCGTCCTTCTGTGAGGACGTCTTTGTCCCACTGGACTCGTCCTGCAAACTGTGGATCCTGAGACTCTGGGGATTCAACACCTTGATGGAGATGAAACAGGAAGTAGGATCTGCCCTCAGTAAACATCTGACAGATGGTAGAAATGGATCTGAGGGAAGTTTCTCTTCTGGTGCTGAAGGTCCACTCCAGGGTGATGTTCTGGTTCTCCTCTGCCTGATAGGAAGTCTGAGTCACATTCACTACAAATGTTCCTGTGAAGGAGACACAGAGGGACTCTTTAAACTGCAGCTATGTTCCTGTGGAGGAGACACAGAGGGACTCTTTAAACTGCAGCTATGTTCCTGTGGAGGAGACACAGAGGGACTCTTTAAACTGCAGCTATGTTCCTGTGGAGGAGACACAGAGGGACTCTTTAAACTGCAGCTATGTTTCTGTGGAGGAGACACAGAGGGACTCTTTAAACTGCAGCTATATGTTCCTGTGGAGGAGACACAGAGGGACTCTTTAAACTGCAGCTATGTTTCTGTGGAGGAGACACAGAGGGACTCTTTAAACTGCAGCTATGTTTCTGTGGAGGAGACACAGAGGGACTCTTTAAACTGCAGCTAAGCTTCTGTGCTGCTTCACTGAGAACAGCTTTAAAGAGACAAACTGAAGCTAACCAGAGACAGAGGTCTCCTTGGGTAAGGAAGAGTATTAGGGTATAAGGGGAAATAAAGAAGAAAGGGACTATTTTACTTTTTTATTTAGCATGTTAAGAAAAAAGCCAAAATGTCGAGTAAAATATCCATTTTTCAATTTGAGTGCAGTTATTAGGAAAAATGTATCAGAAAAAACAGTTAGGCGCTTTAAAAGTTTAATTATTTAGAATAAACATTGAACTTTTAAGAATAAATTACTTGTAACAAACTACTTTTGTTAGAGAATATACTGAAAGCTCCACTTCTTGACATTTTGATGAAAGAAAAGCAAAATAAAATCAGAATCTCCCCCCTCAGTTTTGACCCTCTTGCCTTGCACTAATAGTGTTCCATACCAAAGAGCTCTCAGATGCTTCTTTATGAAAAGGTGAAACGTGACACAAAAGTTTTTTCAATAATATTCAATGTGTCTAAGTGGGAAATAAAGGAGTAAACTAACCAGAGACACAGGGGGTGAGGAAGAGGAGCAGCAGGATGATGAAGATCATCTTCTCCCTGTGAGAGGACACGCACGCACACGCACACGCGCACACACACACACACACACACACACACACACCAATGTCACACATCAGAAAACATAGTCTGTCTTTACCACATGACTTATTGCACAGAGGACTGACACCAGGAGCAGTAACATATGTCTGACACTAGGTGGCGCCAGATATCAACATTATATTTAATTTGAACTGAATCAGGAGATACTTTCTGCTTTGAGATCAGTGAACAAAGCAGAAACAGAGGACCAACTGAACCCCTTCAGTTTTGTTTTAGAATATCTCTGAATAATAACAATAATAATAATAATAATAATAATAACAATAATAATAATAAAAATAATAATAGTGAATGTGTGCTTTGTGAGGTTAAAGAGACAGCTTTTGCATTCATGCACAGTTCAATAATTGAGTTTTTAGTGTTGCTGTGTGACGTGACTTTCTGAAGTAACTTGAATCGTACAACGGGTTTTCTGAAGATAAAATCCGGTTTGAGTAAAACTGTTGAAACTCTGGACCGATGCCAACCCTGCCTCTGTGCCACAGTCAACATTGTAATCTCTGGATGTAAAGTAGAGGGAAATACAGAGAGAAAGAAACTCTAATCTGTCCACCATGGTTTCGTTTCAGCATCTCGGGAGAACAATTATAAAACTCCGAAAAAAGCCTTAAGTGGCAAACCTCTTTTCATATTTTAAAATCTGATTGCAAATTCTATTGGTGCTCATGATATACAAATGGGAACCAATGTTTGCTGACAGCAGCCCCATCTCTTAAAATAATAATTCCTAAAAAATGCAACAAAAAAAAACCATTGAAAGAGAAGGTGTGTCCAAACTTTTGACTCGTACTGTATGTTCAATTTCATGTATTTAATGTCTATATTTCAGATATTTATTTAAATAAGAAGTTAACTTTGAATACAAATTGCAAAACAAAGCCTATATCACCTGCAGGCTTAGCCTGTGTGTATTTCTTCTGCACTACAAGATTTCGAGGTGTACAAATCTGGGCCATTTATTTAGTCATTTCTCCAAACACATGTAGTACAAATGCTTGTATTAGAGTCTTAAAAAGGTGCAGTAGAAGGACTTTAGCAGCATCATAAGAGGCCAACAAGAGTGAGAAGGGTTTGTCACTGTGCTGAAGGAAAGTTGTGAACAGCTATGGACAGTCTCTAAAGACGTTACTGATCTAGTGGATCTAGTGTTGATGTCATGTGTCTACCATATCCTCTTAAAATACTCTGTCCAACATTATCAGTATTGTGAAGAACATTTTTGCTTTTCTCACTCAAGAATGAAGATATGCTGATGTGACCAATCAAACGCGGAAACGGCTGAGTTGACCGCAGTAATACTTCACTTTGTTTACAGGAACTGCAGCAGAAGCAGAGTAAGCCGGGGGATTTGGAAATAAGTAAACCAAAAAAAGGGGAAGCTGGTAATACGTTAGTCCCAACCTTAGGACAGTTCCTGTTTCTGGCAGAGACGCAGATGTTGTCCTATCTGCTGTAGTTACACGGTCGGAGTGTCTCGGGGAGGATTTGGTGATATGAGACAACAGCCTTCACCCATGACTCTGAAATCTCTTTCCCTCACGAAGCACACATCCAAGTTGCTAGTTGTTTATCCACAAACAGAACAAGGTCACCCTCAATGTGTAAAGTCAATTAATAACAAAGCTGTAATTGAATATGTTTTTAGATTCTCTTTCTGTCTCTTTGCGATTCAGACATTAGGCTGAGCTCGTTCTCTTTCTTACAAAAAGGCACAGTTTGTGTTTGAACAAGGTTTCTGAGTCAATATCTCAACATCTTTCCAACTCGTTCTCTTATCTTGGTTTAATGTGGTGCCTGTTCTGTATAAGAGGTTCAACAGGAGAGAAACAGAAAGCAGCAGTAAGATATATTTCCCTACCTGTAAAAAGACCTCAGCTCTGTTTTCTGGATATCGTGTCTGACTATGTCCGATTACAACAACAGGATAATTGTATCGAGTTACAGAAAGGGGGCAGTTCCATCGAGGCTGTCTTGTTGCGGGAATGGCAAATGAGGTTTCCTCTTCCTCTTGTCTGAGCAGCAGCCTATAAACGTCCTGATGAAAAAGCCGTGTGGTCTGTAAATGACGTTGCCTTATTTAAGAAGAATAACATAATTCATTTCATAGTTAAATTCAATAAATAAATGCTTTATTTAATGTAAAATTAACATCGTTAAAATATTGCATGATTTGATACGGTTTTATTTGATATGTTACACCAATGTGCAGACAGATAACTACAGTAGGCTACCAATGCGTTTTGACCGCAAGTGTTTGTGTTTTTTTGCCTAGGAACTAATGTTTGTTTATGTACTGGTACTGTGTTTTTTTTGACGCAATGGGAAACTCAACGTGGGTCGATATCTTTATTGGAGCTCTGCTGCAGTCTGGGACATCAAGTTATCAGCAGAGAAAGAAGTTCAGTAAAGTTGGAACGATATTGGCAGATTCGGATTTCACGGATCAATAACATGAACAAAACGTTCTTCAGACACAAATTACGTCTCCTAAGTACCGTGGTAAGGTTGACAACGAACTACAATCACATGTTGATCAAAAAAAGCCAATATGCGCCGTCCTCCGAGATGGACACATTACATTGGTCTCTGTCCGCAGCCGGAGAAGAAACGAGTGCTCAGGGACCGTCTGCAAAGTGCAACTCCGACAAAAGAGAATACAATAATATTCAATCACTTCACTATTACAGTATATTTCTACCAAACTCACTACACACATCAATAGTCTCCTGTTGGTCATACTGCAACAGAGAGTTTGGAAGAATATGTTTTTAAATAATTTTGGTGAATATTTATAATGGAAAATCTTCAATAAATATAATATAATCTTAAATATCTTCACTATTATACAGTGGAGTGCTACCAAACTCACCTCAGACATTAATGGTCTCTAACTTGCTACACTACAAAAGTGTATTTGAAAACGTATTTTAATGATCGTTATGTTATTTTAAAATAAAATGTATTGGTAAGTATAAGTTACTGTCAAACAGGAGACCCCTTAATTTTAACCAGAAGCTATTGAAATTTAACTCAAAAGAAGATCTCCTATTTATTCATAAACCATAACACTGTTTTATTGTTCTTTCATTAATTAACTTACAGACTGAATATATACATGGTATCACATCAAAGCAAGATCCATCAAAAGTAGAACAGTCTTTTAATCATCAATAAACTAGACATCACACACATTGATATATACATATATATGTTACACATTGTATATACAGTATGTTATATATAAATTAAGACATGAAACAACTTTTTCATTAGCTATGAAACAGTAAAATAAAGTTAAAAATAAAACATTTCAGGATTTTCACCTTACTGTACAATATTAATGAACAAATCTACAATGTAATGTCTGACATGGAAAACATCATGAACATCTGTTAATTTAACATTAGTTTAATATCAGTTTTGGCCTGAAAGTTACATGAGCTCGTGAAATGAATAAGCTGCAAAAACTGTATTTGCAGCGGTAAATCGTAAACAAACCAAAAATATTCATTTCAACATGGAGAAGTTATAGTAAACATAAAACTGCTCTTATATTGTTTGCTATATTGATACCATAGACTGTATCCTACACTACTCGTTTTCTTTGTGGTTAGACGGTAATGAGAGTGAACTGAATTCAAATCACGAGAAGAGGTAAACAAAACAAAAAGAGAGGGTACTTAGGGGGCTATTATACATATTGGTTTATTATTCTTAAACCCATATAGCATATCTGTGATCTCCTTTATATTTAAAAAGCGCTATTTTCATTAATTTACTTGAAAAAGATGCTCTATGAAGCGACTGTAGCTGCAGATGCATACACTTTGGGATGACCATAGACCAGGGCCGGGCCACTCACCAGAGGTTTATTGCCTCATAAATGAAGGTGTAAGTTAGCAAAATGATAATGTAGGTACAAATGCTTAATACTTGAATATGCCTTAAGAAAAACCACAGCCTATCACAGCTCTCCAGAGGGTTTCATTTGTTGTGTTGGCAGCTCATCCCTTAAAGCTTCAGATTGCTGATAATAAGAGGAAATATGAAGGGTAGATTTCAAGCGTGTTAGGAAAATAAGTTATTGGGCTTTTTTCTTATCGACTTAGATTTGATAGAAAATGTTTTCAACTTTAATTGACTGAATTAGTTTGAAAAAGTGGGGCTTCTTAACACATGAATACTGTGTAATATCTGCATATAGCCTATAGTTAAGAAGTAGGCCTACAATACAATACAAGACAAGCACAAGTTTCATTTGTGGGCCATATTTCATTATACTTTAGAATTAGCCGAGGGCCGATTCAAAATGTAGTTTGGATACCACTGCAGACTCACTTTATATATAAAGGGTATAACAGGTATAACAGGGTGAGGCTCTGAGGCTGTGACGATGCTGACGTCATGCAGCAGGAGTGGGCGTGGTTAGAGCGTTCTATGTGGAGAATAGTTGTGATTGGGTTAGTTTCTTTGTCCGGGGGCGGGGATAGTCGTGGCCACGCCCGCGACACAGAAAGTTCTAACTTTAGACACTAGTAGGTCCAGCAGGGGAGTAAGCTGCTGAACCTGCAGGACCTGCAGGGCTACTCCCCTGCTGCTGGACACCGCCCCTTCTGCTAAACCTACAAACCACCGCCCTTTCAGGGCTACTCCGCTGCTGGACCTTTCAAACCATATAAAAAGGCTGCACGTCAGTCCTTCTTCAGTTGAGCGGAGCTGAGGGAAGCTGCTGTATCTAAAACTCTCGCACTGTGATGCTTTTCAATGTGACTGAAGACATCCAAGGTAATGAATGGATACATTAAAGTTGAAGTATTTAGCCCCATAGTTGCTTAGTTTCTTTTGTAACCAGATGTCCCTCTGTTGTTCTCTCTTCTATAACCCTGAACAATGTGTACATGTTATACTCAGGCTTTTATTTAAAACTGCAGCTACTTTGCAGACGTTATAATGTTTACATGCTGTTTTTAGTAGTGTGTTTGTTAATTATAGTGTTTTCTAAATAATTCTGTATATTAGGACGTTGTGTAATTTTTATATTGTATTAAATATAAGTTTCTCTTGTTAGTGTGTATATAAAATATACTTTATTTTTGATATTTATTAGTCATGTGCAATGTTGTTTTTTTTATTTGATGCTGCAAAGAAAAAGTTTCCCAATTTGGAATTAATAAAGTAAATCTAATCTAAGTATTAAAATGGTTGTTGTGAGTTTGACAACATGAGGTTGTTTGTCTTCACTGTTTTCATATTGAGATGTCTGCACCCTGAACAGCGCTGAACCAAAACTGAAGGGGTTCAGTTGGTCCTCTGTTTCTGCTGTGTAAATATAATGTTGATATCTGGCGCCACCTAGTGTCAGACATATGTTACTGCTCCTGGTGTCAGTCCTCTGTGCAATAAGTCATGTGGTAAAGAAAGACTGTATGTTTTCTAATGTGTGACATTGATGTGTGTGTGTGTGTGTGTGTGTGTTTGTGTGTGTGTGTGTGTGTGTGTGTGTGTGTGTGTTCTCTCGCAGGGAGAAGATGATCTTCATCATCCTGCTGCTCCTCTTCCTCACTCCATGTGTCTCTGGTTAGTTCACTCCTTTATTTCCCACTTAGACACAATTAAACTTTATTGAAAAACTTTAATTAAATAAAAGTTCAATGTTTATTCTCAATAATTCAACTTCAAAAGCACAACAATGTTTTTTATGATACATTTTTCTAAAATGTCCTAAATTTAAAAGATTTAAATTATACTCCACAATTTTACTTTTCTCTCAACAAGCTGAATAAAAACAGCAGTTGTCCTCTTCTTCTTTGTTTTGCCTCATAGCCGGCACTAATACTCCTCTGTACCTTCATTTCCCAGCATGCAGTCTGTTACAAATAAGAACACACTGTTACTGGTTAGTTCCAGTTTGTCTCTTTTAAAGCTGTGTCTCCTCCACAGGAACATAGCTGCAGTTTAAAGAGTCCCTTACAAAGCCTCGCCTACTACCAAGGTTTCAAACGCCCACTACCACGCCCACGACCAAGGTTTGAAACCTTGGTCGTGGGCGTGGTCTTACTAAGCCTCGCCAAATCTTGGTCGTGGGCGTGGTCTTACTAAGCCTCGCCAAATCTTGGGCGTGGGCGTGGTCTTACTAAGTCTCGCCAAATCTTGGGCGTGGGCGTGGTCTTACTAAGCCTCGCCCACTACCAAGGTTTCCAACCACATAAATAGGGAGCATGTCAGTCCTTCTTCAGTTGAGCGGAGCTGAGGGAAGCTGCTGTATCTAAAACTCTCGTACTGTGATGCTTTTCAATGTGACTGAAGACATCCAAGGTAATGAATGGATATGTTAAAGTTTAAGTATTTAGCCCCATAGTTGCTTAGTTTCTTTTGTAACCAGATGTCCCTCTGTTGTTCTCTCTTCTATTCTTTTCATTATTTATTTATTTATTTATTTATTTATTTATTTTTTATTATTTATTATTTTTATTATTCTTTTCTCTTCTATAACCCTGAACAATGTGTACATGTTATACTCAGGCTTTTATTTAAAATTGCAGCTACTTTGCACACGTTATAATGTTTACATGCTGTTTTTAGTAGTGTGTTTGTTAATTATAGTGTTTTCTAAATAATTCTGTATATTTGGACGTTGTGTAATTTTTATATTGTATTAAATATAAGTTTCTCTTGTTAGTGTGTATATAAAATATACTTTATTTTTGATATTTATTAGTCATGTGCAATGTCGTTTTTTTTACTTGTTGCTGCAACGAAAAAGTTTCCCAATTTGGAATTAATAAAGTAAATCTAATCTAAGTATTAAAATGGTTGTTGTGAGTTTGACAACATGAGGTTGTTTGTCTTCACTGTTTTCATATTGAGATGTCTGCACCCTGAACAGCGCTGAACCAAAACTGAAGGGGTTCAGTTGGTCCTCTGTTTCTGCTGTGTAAATATAATGTTGATATCTGGCGCCACCTAGTGTCAGACATATGTTACTGCTCCTGGTGTCAGTCCTCTGTGCAATAAGTCATGTGGTAAAGAAAGATTGTATGTTTTCTAATGTGTGACGTGTGTGTGTGTGTGTGTGTGTGTGTGTGTGTGTGTGTGTGTCCTCTCGCAGGGAGAAGATGATCTTCATCATCCTGCTGCTCCTCTTCCTCACTCCATGTGTCTCTGGTTAGTTCACTCCTTTATTTCCCACTTAGACACAATTAAACTTTATTGAAAAACTTTAATTAAATAAAAGTTCAATGTTTATTCTCAATAATTCAACTTCAAAAGCACAACAATGTTTTTTGTGATACATTTTTCTAAAATGTCCTAAATTTAAAAGATTTAAATTATACTCCACAATTTTACTTTTCTCTCAACATGCTGAATAAAAAACAAAAAGTTGTCCTCTTCTTCTTTGTTTTGCCTCATAGCCGACACTAATACTCCTCTGTACCTTCATTTCCCAGCATGCAGTCTGTTACAAATAAGAACACACTGTTACTGGTTAATTCCAGTTTGTCTCTTTAAAGCTGTGTCTCCTCCACAGGAACATAGCTGCAGTTTAAAGAGTCCCTCTGTGTCTCCTGCACAGAAACATAGCTGCAGTTTAAAGAGTCCCTCTGTGTCTCCTGCACAGGAACATAGCTGCAGTTTAAAGAGTCCCTCTGTGTCTCCTCCATAGGAACATAGCTGCAGTTTAAAGAGTCCCTCTGTGTCTCCTCCACAGGAACATTTGTAGTGAATGTGACTCAGACCTCCTATCAGGCAGAGGAGAACCAGAACATCACCCTGGAGTGGACCTTCAGCACCAG
>CM062286.1:3999250-4016750 GCA_031216635.1 Dissostichus eleginoides
TAATTATTCTCAGACAGAGAATTGAAAACAGGACGTTTCATAAAAGCATGATTAATGTTGTTTTGCTGCGCTGCGTTAATGTGTTTGCTTTTAATCATCAGGTGGATCTGAGTCACTGTGGAGCTTTCGCCACAGTTGCTCCTGCATTGAATCATAATGACATTCTGTTATCTGCTTCACAACCATTTCAAATCAATTGACATGATTATCAAAAAATCCCATCATCATATCTTTAGAGTTTAAGGCATTGGTTGAATATTCAACAACAAGAAATGTAAATTTAAGTCCATTTATTGAGCAAAAAGAACTTAACTTATTGTTATTATTAATTATTATTACCCTTCGTATTATTATTAGTAATATTTGTATACTTTTTTTTTTTATTATTATATTTTAGTCTTTAAATTATTTTGAAGTAGATTTCTTAAGTCTTTAAATGACATACCATTTAAATGAAATACACATAGGGATGTGTATGAAGTGTTTTAATTTGAAAGAAATCCCTCTTTTTATGGAAACTACTGCTAACGCTCTGTTCTTCATGGAGGCTGAGAAATAAATGTTTACATTTAACAAATTTAAGATTATTTTTAATTAAAAAAAATAGGCAATTTAAACACAAACAGCTGCTGTCTGCCTGCTTGACTCCAAGTAGTGTTTCCATGGCGATACCACTGCCTCCCTCTGTCATGACTTAGCACCACGAGAGATGTGTGTGTTTGTGTGTGTGTGTGTGTTTATGAGAGAGAGAAAAACAATGCTCCTTGTAAAAGTGTTTGCATGCTGTTTCTCCTGCATTCACAATCTTTCTCTTTCTTTCCCTCTCTCTCTCTCACTCACACACACACACACACACAAACACTGTGACACACACACACACACACACACACACACAAACACTGTGACACACACACACACTAATACGTGCTAATAATCTAAAGGTGTTACTGCAATCCCAACTCACCCCGCCTCATCACGTAGATGTGATAATAGCCTAATTCATCACTGTTAAGAATATTCCCCTGTGTGTGTGTGTGTGTGTGTGTGTGTGTGTGTGTGTGGGGGTGTGTGTGTGGGTGTGGGTGTGTGTGTGTGGTGTGTGTGGGTTGTGTGGGGGGTGTGTGGTGTGTGTGTGTGTGTGTGTGGGGGTGTGTGTGTGTGTGTGTGTGTGTGTGGGTGTGTGGGTGTGTGGGTGTGGGTGTGGGTGTGTGGGTGTGTGTGTTTGTACGTCTCTCTCCTTTGTAAAGCAAGGTCTAACGATGAAGATTAGAGTGCACGTTTACTGACGCACAAAACACACACTTACAAACTTGAAGAGGACTTTTTCACATCTGCATGCAGAGCCACACACACACACACACACACACACACACACTCAGAGACCAGCAGGCCAATTAAGAAGACTGATGTAGCGCAACAAATTCAATTATAGCTCGTAGCCAGTATAATTACGTACGACTGAATTAAAGGAAGGATGGAATGAGGGGAGGAAGCAAGGAGTTAAATATATCGACTTTCTTCGCTTACATTACCAACTTAAACATTTGTATATACTTCATTTTGCTTTGAGTTGAATTGTGAGGTTCTTTTACTTGATAACTGTATTTGAGATCATGAAAAGGACAAGACGTATGTGTTTTTCCATTCTCTGCTACTGTCTGTGTCTTCTATAGTTCTTCTTGTAGTTCTTACTTCTCCTTCCTGGTTGCTTCATAATAAGCAAATCTGATTGGACGTTATCGGCAGGATTCATTGATCTAATCCAGTTCATCAAAGTTAAATTAGTCTCTGTTACTTCCTGTCATATCTGTACTGCTCTCACATACCATGCAGCGTATTCAAACACGCAGACGTCCTGATTGTCACATTTTAAATCTTATTTCAGTCCAAATTTTGACTTTCTAATGAAGGCAGCATCCAACATTAACTTTCTGTCTTCCCTTCCCACTGAAAAACTGCCAACTCTTTTATGAACTTTTCCAGACATATCGATAACAAATGTCACATCAGAAAGTGCCTGAAGCTCCGAATAAACAGATTTAATTAAAACGTCTTCTTATCGGAACGACATGTAAAGTTTCCTCGAGTGCAGCAGAATTTAAACGACAGGTTTAAATCGTTGCTCGTTTGTCTGAGGAAACGTTTTGTTGTTCTCAGTCTGAAAGAGTTTTATTAAAAAATCAGGAAACAAGAGGACGGAGAAAAGTGGAGACGGAGGAAGAGGAGGAGAGGAACGTTAATTAAATCAAACTCAGACTGAGAGAGACGGAGAGGATGAGCCGAGGATTTTGGGGATAAATCATAAAACACGTCCGAGTAACGGATGAAGGAGAGAGGAGGATTTATAACGGAGGAAGAGGAGGAGGGAAAATGTCAGGAGGAGAAGAGATGAAGGATGGAGGGAGGAGCTGACGGAGATAAACGAGAAGACGGGAAGATGCAGGATGAAGGATGACAGGAAGTGAGAGAAAGAGAAAGAACTTACCTGTGGATTCCTGCATTGTACTTATACACTATCATACCGTACTTCTACTTATTTTTATTTGCAATGTCTGCATTTTTCTATTTTCATCCCGAGTACTGTTTGCTTCTCTGAATACATGTTTTACTTATATTTATTTAAAACATATTAAATATGTTTTTGGGTTAAACTTACTTATTATATTAAAACATATTGTAATACAATATATATACTATACCAACCCTAACCAACTCTTACTGGCTCGGTCCAACGTCCCTATCCTTTTGACCTTGAAGTGTGAGATTTTGCACAGAGGTCAAGTGTGTGTAAAGGTTGTGAAGGTGTATGTGTGTGTGTGTGTGTGTGTGTGTGTGTGTGTGTGTGTAGGCGTGGACGCATGCATGTACGTTCGAGGCTGCTGTGATTTTGCACACTTTTGAGCAATGTAAGCTTCTGTTTCCTAAAAAGCCAAATAGAGTCCTGAGAAGCAGAGATGCTGAGAGACAGAAAGGAGAAGAGGGGATTATGGGATGTGAGGAGACAGAGAAAGGTCGGGTGAATTGTCTGAGAGGAGCTTGAGGAGGAAACAAAGGAAGAAGGAGAGGAGGGATTAGAGGAGAAAGGGAGGAAGGGTGGAGAAGTGGATTTAGTCACGGTGGAATAAAACCAAAGGCAGCGTGGAGGAGAGGAAGAAGAGGAGCAAGAGGAGGAGGAAGAGGGTGAGGAAGAGGAGGAGGAAGAGGGTGAGGAAGAGGAAGAGGGTGAGGAAGAGGAGGAGGAAGAGGGTGAGGAAGAGGAGGAGAAGGAGAAGAGGGATTAGAGGAGAAAAAGGAGGAAGGATGGAAAAGTGGATTTAGTCACGGTGGAATAAAACCAAAGGCAGCGTGGAGGAGAGGAGGAAGAGGAGGAAGAGGGTGAGGAAGAGGATGAGGAAGAGGAAGAGGGTGAGGAAGAGGAAGAGGGTGAGGAAGAGGATGAGGAAGAGGAAGAGGGTGAGGAAGAGGGTGAGGAAGAGGGTGAGGAAGAGGAAGAGGGTGAGGAAGAGGAAGAGGGTGAGGAAGAGGAGGAGATATTTCAGTCTCCTCTCCCCAAATCCTGACTCCTTTCTCTTTCTATATTTAGAGCGTTACACAACCAAAGCATTGCATCATCTGAGAACCGTCGCCAAAATCCTCCCCGTCTGTGTCTCCTCCTCCTCTTCCTCCTCTTCCTCTTCGTCAGGCTGTAAACAATAAGTTTCAATCATGTCGTTAAACGAAGGTCAAAGAGAGGAGGAAATGTCTGTAAATCTGTCAGAGGAGCGCTTGTTTTCTCCACCTTGTTCCCGCTGAGTTTATATAATCTGAAATCATTTTTTACAGAAAGCCTAAAGACGTGGGACTCAAAGAGCTTTACGTCTCTGCAGGATCAAACAACTTGGTTTAAATATTTAAAACTCCCCAAAAAACTCTTTCAAAGTTCATAAGAAATGGAGCGACAGAAGTGGATTAGAAATGTGCGTATAGAAAATCAGGAAGACAATAGTGAGATCAAAATAAATCACAATGACTTTTTCTCCCCCCCGATCCTCCAGCCTCTATCACTAAGTCTGAACTACAGGAAACTCTACGCATGGACTGATATTCAGCAGCCTCTTCGTCAGAGATATTCCCCACGAAAACGTTCACAGAGTGCCAACTCCTCCATGTTTCCGTCCTTTCCTTTATGCTTCTCTAATCTCCATACTTAGCTGCTCATGTTAGCCGAGTGCTAACGATCTCACTTCCTGTTTGCACGATGAATCCTCTCCGTCTGTAAACTCTAAACTCCTCCATCAGCCGGAGCAAAGCCCTGCAGACGGCCTGTACAATCTGTTTTACATAATCAGGTGTTTCAGGCCATGCTAGTGAGTATTCATTTAATGCTGTACAACAATATCTGTTTTCTTTTTTCATGACATGTATGCTGTACAGTAGTTTTTTTATTTCCTTACACATTAACTTTCCACTTGTCTTTCAATAATCACACTCGTCTAAATGGTTGTGTTACTGGCACAAAATAAGTCAAATCTGAAAATTAGATTCTCAATAGTGCATTATAGATTTCTCCTGCTGATACATCCACCTACTACCCATGTCATAAACAATTTAGGACAGGCACGCACACACACACACACACACACACACACACACACACACACACACACACACACACACACACACACACACACACACACACACACACACACATCAGACACACACACACACACACATCAGACACACACAGACACACACACACACACACACACACACACAAGCACACAGCACACACACACACACACCAGACAAACACACAAACGTACCTTTACTGACACACACACACGCACGCACACACACACATACATCAGACACACACACACACACACAAACACACACTCAATGAGTTTCTTTACGGCCGCAGATTCCATTCTACTTCTATGTAAATACTGCTATATTTGACTATATTTGTTACTATTTTTATATTTGTCTAGTTCTCTATCTGTGTTTTTAATTTAAATTGCACTTTTATGTACGCACCACGACATCAAGTCAAATTCCTCGTACGTGTCGACCTACCTGGTGATAAATCTGATTCTGATGTAGTTTCATGGAAAGAGGCCGATCTATTTCTTCACCAGCAGTTGTTTAAGGCCCCGTCCACACGGACACGAAGCGTGTTTTGTGGCGGAAGTACAGCGCCGCTTACAGGCCCGGCATAGGAACTACAGCGTCTCCAGCGGGTCGAGCGGTCTCGTGTGGACCCATACCGTGTGGACGGACACGTTTCTTGAGCCCATACCGTGTGGACGGAAGACTTTTTTGATATCGAATGCGGTTAGTTTTCGTCTCCGTGTAGATGCAGCCTAAATTAGCATGTGAGGTTTCAGCAGAAAAAGGTATTTGAACCTAAGATTATTTAAAGTCTGTGGGGACAGAAAATGCAACAAAACACTGCATGAGGTCGGGAAAAGTTCAGCTACGCATGCTGTTTGAAGGGGATTTATCCTGTGAGATTTCCTTAGTCTATTGGGCATTACACTATTAATAAAGCTTTATTCATACAGCACTTTTCATCCAACACGTGCAGCTCAACGTGCTTTACAAAAGGACACAAGTTAAAAATACACAACAGCAAGTAATCTCTCTCTTATAGTGCTGTACAGCAATATAAGATTTAACTTCAACCATCTCTGTGTTTTATTGATTCCTCTTTGTCTTATTCTTTAATGTTGTGAGAGTCAGCCTCTAAATCCTCCGCCCTTCACCTCGCTCCTCTTCCTCAGGTTACACTCTGAGATGTTCTGGGACTAATTAAGAATCCAATTAAGCCCCTTTGGCACTTCCTCTCACCTCTTCTTTAGCCATCTTACATCAGAGCGCTCATTACGACTCCATTTTACCCCGTTTCCTCTCGGACAAACAAACATGGATGTTTCCTCTCCTCTGCTTCACTATTTCATCCCTTCTTCTTCTTCCTCAAACTTCTCCCATTAGAGAGGAATCTGGAGCTTTCATTTCTTTGATAATGTAGTCGCAGGATGGATGGAAGGACGCGCTAATTAGGGATCAATAACGGGGGATTCATGACATTAGGATGAAGCTTCTGTGAGGGTTATACGACTCTAAAATCACAGCTGCAGGAATGTGTGGAAATAAGAGAGAGCTGTGCTTTCTTGTAGACATTTCTCTTCCCTTTGACTCGCTGTAAAGATGCTTTGCACAAAATCTAAAGACTGCGACTGACCATTACTTCTGTTACCGATCAATATGTTGTTAAATATTGCAGACACAAGTTTCTGAAGCCAAATGAGACGTCTTATTAATGCGTGTTTTGTTTGAAAACTCCGTCACTTTTTACTGAAGCTCTGACGGCTGTTTGCTGAGACTTTAAGACACTTTGTTGCAGCAGTTTTTCTCGTGTGTGTGTGTGTGTGTGTGTGTGTGTGTGTGTCTGTGTTTATGTTAGTGTGTGTGTGTGTGTCTGTATTTATGTTGGTGTGTGTGTGTGTCTGTGTTTATGTGTGTGTGTGTCTGTATTTATGTTGGTGTGTCTGTGTGTGTGTGTGTGTGTGTCTGTGTCTGTGTTTGTGTGTGTGTGTGTGTGTGTGTGTGTCTGTATTTATGTGTGTGTGTGTGTGTGTCTGTATTTATGTTGGTGTGTGTGTGTGTGTGTGTCTGTGTCTGTGTGTGTGTGTGGGTGTGTGTGTGTGTGTGTCTGTGTCTGTGTGTGTGTGTGTGTGTGTGTGTCTGTATTTATGTGTGTGTGTGTGTGTCTGTGTCTGTGTGTGTGTGTGTGTGTCTGTATTTAGGTGTGTGTGTGTCTGTGTCTGTGTGTGTGTGTGTGTGTGTCTGTGTTTATGTGTGTGTGTGTGTGTCTGTATTTATGTGTGTGTGTGTGTGTCTGTATTTATGTGTGTGTGTGTGTGTGTGTGTGTGTCTGTATTTATGTGTGTGTGTGTGTGTGTGTGTGTGTGTGTCTGTATTTATGTGTGTGTGTCTGTGTGTGTGTCTGTATTTATGTGTGTGTGTGTGTGTGTGTGTGTCTGCAGCAGTGCTAACATGTGTTATCCGTTGTTTCTGCAGCAGCAGTTCGGGCTCTTAGACTCTTGCAGACATAGATTCGTGTTTCTTATGTTTAGTTTGTGTTCGCTTATTTAAGTATGAGCTTCTTCACATAGAGCGTGTCACTAGGTTTCTATATCAAGCAATCATTTCCATTTCATTGGCAATATCTTTCAAATGCTCTTTAACAATGCATTTGAGTTTATTTTGCTTTAATTCTGCTGGCTTTGGGTTTCTCCTGCAGACACAGATTCATGTTTTATACCATTACGTTTATTTTCCGTCCTCTTTTATAACATATCGTCTTATTTGGTAGCTTTTTCAGACAGAGTAGGTTTGGAGTTGTCTCTTCTCAGCCTGAATTTAGACAAAGTTACTCGAAAATGTTCTTTATTAGTCGCTGAAATAAACGCTCATAGTCGTATCAAGGAAAACATATCTGAAAAAATACAAGTTATCTATTTCACGCCAGGATTGAACCACATTTACTTTAAGTTTATGACTAAATATCTCGAAAATGCTCTTACTATCCCCTAAAATACACTCTCGTTGTGATAATATCTGAAACATATCATTTTAACAATGCAAACATAGTATATTTGACTGTGATTGTGATGTGTTTGGGCTTTTCCTGCGGACCCAGATGAATGTTTCATACTGTACCATTACGTTTATTTTGTGTCCACTTTTATAATATATCTTCATTTTTGGCGGCTTTTTCAGACACAGTCAGTCAGTTAGGAGTTGTGTTTTCTCAGCCTGAATTTAGCCAAAGTTACCCTTAATATCCCCGAAAATACACTCTCATTGTTTAATTGTGAGGTTTTCTGGAAGCTTTTTTGGACATAGCATGTTAGAATTAGGGCTGCCCGATTTGGGGAAATAATCTAATTGCGATTTTTCGGAAAGATATTGCGATTGCGATTCGATTTGCGATATTTGTTTTTAAGCGACCCAACGGAAGTTAGGCTCTGAAGGTCGTATCAACGTGCTCCCGTCTCTAGCACCCCCGCAGCCCGAGCTACGAGTGAAAGAACTAAACTTACATGAAACCTCCGTTGGGTTGCTTTAAAGTCAAGCTTCAGTTTAGATTCACCCTGTAATAGAAACATGTGATGGAGCATTACTCACCTGACTCAGACGGTTTGTTTCACCAAACCATCTAGGAAAGCTCCATTGGAAGCCATTTGGAAAAGTATTTCAAAAATACTTGGCAGGTGATTGGATCAATCTGTCTATCACCTTCTATCATGGGCCACTTCTGATTGGTTAACAAATCAATCGCAGGCTTTGCGATTTGATAATTGCATCATTTCAAATCGCGATTTTGGTTTAAAATCGATTAATCGTTCAGCCCTAGTTAGCATTAATGCACATTTATCCTAAATACGTATCTTAATATCTCAAAATGCTCTTCATAACTCCCTGATAAGAGTAGAAACAATACATCATCATCACATTATGTAACACACATCACTTCATTTTGCTCCGGTTCTCTTGGCTTTGATGCGTCTCTCTTTTATGCAAACACATCTGTTTATAGACGGGGAGGAAAGGGCAAGATGGAGGGAGGAGAGGGGGACAGGAGGTCCTGGGGAGAGAAAGAGAGGAGGAAGAAGGGTGTGAGGAGAATAAAAGATCAGGGGAGAAACAGGGAGATAAAACGATGACGAGAGGAGGAAGAGAGGGGAAATGTAGGCTCAGAGATTTAACGAAAAAGTAGAAAATGGTCGAGAAAGTGTGAGGGGGGCATTAGAGGATGAACAAAGATGAAGAGGAGGAAGGTGAGGAAGATTAGAGAGAGATGCAGATACTAACAGAGAGGGAGATAAAGAGGTGAAGCAGATTTATAGTCTGAGATCATCTGATACTCTAAATGTCTCGTTTACCAGAGTTACGGCGACACACGTCTGTGAATTTATGGATATTTTTAAGGTCTATTTCTGCAGAAAGTGGCAAACGTTAATTTAAAAGCAAGAGATGAAGTTAAAGGAGGAAAGAGACAGGTCGTTGTAGTCAGAGATAAAGGGGAAGTGTTTTTGAAGATCGATAGAGATCACAATGATACTATATTATTATATTTTCGTTAAGTTTCGTGCTTTTTCTTTTAAGTTCTAGTGACATCCCTTAAGCACAAATGATTGGAAAAAACTGACATTGCATTCTTTGTTTTCCCGGCAATTTAAAGCAATAGGAAAAAAGAAGACACCCTCACTTCTGTAGACTACATTTAAAAATCAAATGCATGTATTTTGGTGAACGCTCAGAACAAAATGACGAGGCTAGATAGCGACACACTGTAGGAGAGTATAGGGCTGCCTAAGTATGTTTAATGCAAAGAAACAGAGCGCTGCTTCTTCACTTTCACGTTGTGTACAAATCAGGGATGCCCGATACTCTGAGATGTGTGTATTCATGGATATCTTTAAGCTTTATTTCTGCAGAAAGTGGCAAACGTGCATGTAACAGCTCAAGAGATGAAGTTAAAGGAGGGAAGAGAGAGGGAAATAAGTAAACAGATGATAGTCAGAGATAAAGGGGAAGTGTTTGTGAAGATTCTTTTGTATTTTTGATCGATAGAGATCAAAATGATACTATATTATATTTTCTTTAAGTGCTTTTTTATGTTGTAGCGAGATCCCTTAGCACAAATTATGTCTTCATGATGTAGGAATTTCCCCGGCAATATAAAGGAATAGGAACAAAGAAGACCCCCTAACTTCTGTAAGCTACATTTTAAAATCAAATGCATGTATTTGGTGCACAATTAAAAAGCTCGAAAACAACGCTGTGCTCTGGTTAACAAGCCTAGCACTTTAAAGAGAGGGATGCAGGATTATTTATCTATAGCATCTTAATATTCATGTTGCAAAGAAACGGAGCACTGCTTTGCACACTACTGGGAAAAGCTGAGTTTGCATTTCAAAGTAAGAGAAGATCACCGTTAGTTCTGTAATCTACATTTTAAAGGTCCCCTATTATACTGTTTTTCATCAATATATCACAGGTCTCAGATATATACAGAGCTTCAGGTGATAAGGGGGGGGGTTAACTTGGTTGCTGATTGGCTGATGGTTACACAAGACAAAATCATTATGACATCATAAAGTGGCCAAAATCTGATCAGCTCATTTTCAGACAGGTTTTTATAGAAATGGATCAGGACAAAAAGAGAGAGAATCTTTGTTCCTGAAACTTTCAGAGTCTCTTTACACAGAGGGGACACATGGTGATGTAGAGAGACATGAAGAAGAGGGGACACATGTTGATGTAGAAGACACATGAAGAAGAGGGTACACATGTTGATGTAGAGGAGACATGAAGAAGAGGGGACACATGTTGATGTAGAAGAGACATGAAGAAGAGGGGACACATGTTGATGTAGAAGAGAGACAAGAAGAGGGGACACATGTTGATGTAGAAGAGACATGAAGAAGAGGGGACACATGTTGATGTAGAGAGACATGAAGAAGAGGGGACACATGTTGATGTAGAAGAGACATGAAGAAGAGGGGACACATGTTGATGTAGAAGAGACATGAAGAAGAGGGACACATGTTGATGTAGAAGAGACATGAAGAAGAGGGGACACATGTTGATGTAGAGACATGAAGAAGAGGGACACATGTTGATGTAGAGAGAGATGAAGAAGAGGGGACACATGTTGATGTAGAGGAGACATGAAGAAGAGGGACACATGTTGATGTAGAAGAGACATGAAGAAGAGGGGACACATGTTGATGTAGAAGAGACATGAAGAAGAGGGGACACATGTTGATGTAGAGAGACATGAAAAGAGGGGACACATGTTGATGTAGAGGAGACATGAACAAGAGGGGACACATGTTGATGTAGAAGAGACATGAAGAAGAGGATTTTGCATAATAGGTGACCTTTAAATAAAATGCATGCGTGTGGTGCTCTTTTATACCAAACCTAAGAGGCTAAGAACTTTGCTCTAAACAGTGTTCAGCATAAAGACACTGGTTGCATGGATTTAAGTCCATTAAGAATCTCCTCATAACTTTGCAGTCTTAAGGAAACTTCTGGTGGTAAAACATAAAAGAAGAAAGATAGGGAAGAGAGTTTATAAGAGGAAATGTCTGAAGGATGTGAGCTGAGATAGAAAGATTGTTTTTGATCGATAGAGATCACAATTATGAATGGATTTAAGATACAAATCAGGGCTGTGTGATATTGACATGTTGTGTTTCCTGCAGTATTCATAATGCAGTATATACACCCTTCATTCTGTAGGCTACATTTGAAAGTGAAATGCATGGATTTGGTGCAGAACAAAAGTCATTGGCTTGATAAGGAAGTGTGTGCTCTAGTAAACAAACAAGTCCTAAAGACATTCATGGCATAGAGTTTATCCAAAACCATGATCTACTTTTGATTCTGTGGGCAGCCTTAGGAGAACGTCTGGAGACAAATCATAGGAGAGAGAGAAAGAGAGAAAAACGGAGATTGCATGGCGCTTTTTTACTACAATATATAAAGCAATACCAGAAAGCTACACCCTTAATTCTATAGGCTATCATTTCAAGTTGAATCCATGAGCTTTGAGCACTTTTAGGACAGAATTCAGAGGTAAAAAACACTGGAGGAAAACCATAGAAGAAGAGAGATAGGAGATGTTAAAGAGTGGAGCTGAGATTAAATCAGTTTCAGGTTTGGCTCTCCTCTCTTTCTGCTGCAGAATGTTTAATGTCTGATATATGGGCTTAATTAGAAAGATTCTCCTCCTTTAAGGGACGTACATGACCCACAATGCATTGCCACAAAGTATTTTAAAGGGGACCTATCATGCAAAATGCACTTGTTGATGTCTTTTATACATCAACATGTGTCCCCGGTGTGTCGGGGAACTCACGCAGAAAATAAAACCCTCTCTCTTTTCCTCCGTACCCAAATCTCTAAAAACGGGGGAACAACGGAGCTGATCCAGATTTGCGTGCGATATGACGTAATATCTGAAATGTGGACCCACGGCCCAATCAGAAACGTTGCTATCAGAAACAATGCCCGACTGTTTTGGACGTAATATGGTCGGACACAGGGTCTCTTTTCAAGAGAGACCTGTTCATACCCAGAATCAGCACTTTTGGAACAGGAAGTGAAATAGAGGGATATGAGGCATGGCTAGAATGGGTGATCTGTTTGGTTTCTTGACCAAAACACTTCATAGACATGTTTTTTATATTTTTTTATATATCTGAGTCCTATGCTATTGCCTAAAAATAGCATGATAGGTGACCTTTAAGACTTGTACTGTCTGTTTAGGCTGCAATTCAGACAAATCCATGTTCGGATAAAGTACAATTTGTAAAGATAAGTAGAGCTACAACTAGTTTTTGTTATTGAATGTTCTGCAAACCTTTGTCTTGATAAAAACGGCAAGTAGCAAAACCAAACTGTGAGAAAACAGAACGACTCTTCAATTATCAAAATACTCTGCGATTATTTTGATAGACCAATCGTTAAGTTGCAAAACATAAACACATTTCAGATGAATGCAAACTGATAAAAGATGGGAAAGACAAACTTCTAAGGAATGCAAGGAAGAAATAAAACAGGAATTGAAGCTCATTAAAAATATCCTTGATGATAGTGGCAGTGAGAAACGCTACGTCAGTCTCTCTTTGTTGTTGTGTTGGCTTTAGAGAACAGAGGAGATTGGGCAGGAAGTCATTACGTCACTCCGAGTCTCTGACAGCTGCTCCAGGTGACGTCAGAGCCCCTGCAGAGAGTCTCTCTATACCTGCAGCTGCATCTTCTATATTTAAAGCATTCTCCTCCTTTAAGGGACGTACAAGACCCACAATGCATTGCCACAAAGGATTTTAGCACTTATACTGTCTGTTAAGGCTGCAATTTAGACAAAACCATATAAGGATGAAGTGAAACATGTGAAAACAAAGTATAGCTGCAACTAGTGATTATATTATTTGTTGAATTATCTCTTTAAAAAGGCACATTTAAGATTATTTCTCGAAGATGATGTCGTAATATTTTATTATATTATATTACTTCAGAAAATATTCGAAAAAGTCCAAATGTCATGTTTAGTCGCTTCTAAAACCCACGGATATCATGATAGAAAATATAAAAAACATCTTTATATTTGAGATGCACAACCTAAAACGATTTCAGAAAAATGAAATCTTACAGGACAGGCAAGAAAAGAGGAAATAAAAGAGAACATACATTAAAAGAGAGGAAAAGTGGCGCGTCGGAGTATCTCTGATGTTGTGTTCAGTGGCAGTCAGGAAGAAAAAGCTCTCTGGATTGTGTTCTTCGATTTACACACGGCATCTATTGCACGTCTGTCCGTCCTGGGAGAGGGATCCCTCCTCTGATGCTCTCCCTGAGGTTTCTCCCATGTTCCCCTTTAAACTGTGGGTTTTTCTCTGGAAGTTTTTCCTTGTACGATGTGAGGGTCTAAGGACAGAGGGGGTCGTATTGTCTACTGATATTCTGGGACAAACTGTGAAGTCCACTGAGACAAATGTAACATTTGTGATATTGGGCTATATAAATAAACATTGATTGATTCAGTGGGATAGTGCGCTGAACTTAGTGCGCTGAACTCTGAATCAAGGGGTCACAGGTTCAAACCCCACTGCAGTCAACATGTCGTTGTGTCCCTGAGACACTTCACCTCAAATTGCTCCTGTGGGGATTGCCCACAGTATTGAGTATAAGTCGCTTTGGATAAAAGCGTCTAACAAGTGACATGTAATGTAATGTCACTCAGGGAGGAGTCCATCAGAGTCTCTGACAGCTGCTCAGGTGACGTCAGACCCCTGCAGAGAGTCTCTCTACCTGCAGCTGCATCTTCTCTATTTAAAGCATGTTCACCTGTCACAGTAGAGGCACAAATGAACCCCTTTAACTTCTCAGGTGCAGCACTGAGGGACTGGATTACATAGTTGAGTTGAGACTAATATAAACCGGAAATCCTCAAAGGTTCTGTTTTCTGATGTTAGTTGGTGATTTTCCAATAAATATGTGAAAAAAATCATCTGAGATACAACTCAAAATAAGATTTTGACGTAACAAGATGATGCATTGTCTAAAAACAAGACCCTACATCTCACTGCAGTGTTACTTCTGAAGTTATGATGTCTTATAGCAGGTGTAAAGACATATTCTGACTAGATATTAGACACATATACTTGGCAAGATTTCGAGTTTTTGTAGTGCAACAATTTCCTTCGGGATAAATAAAGTCTTATCTTATCTTATCTGTAAATCATAGCTTCTGTGTGTGTTTTATTGCGTGCACATCCATGTTTTTCCGCAGAGCAGCTGTGCAGAAAGGGGTTGCCTCAGTTGAGAGAAGATGCTGATCCTCTGCCTGTAAACAGACATCACAGTTTAAAAAATGCACGAGGAGCGAGAGCGCCGAGGGAAAACAAGCGAGGAAAAAGCAATGAGTCGGAAAGAGGGGAGCGATAAGAATTATGAGGAGAAGCGAGTTCAAGATGGGAGGTTTTTATTTCCCAGGGACGGACACAAGAGGCAAAAATAGAGCAGAACATTTGAAGTTTCTCAAGAGCAGAGATAAGAAACACTGAGCGGGAACAACGAGAGACGCAGAAACATGAGGTGGAGAAAAAAAGAAAGTGTTTCAGGCTGCAGGGAAATGAAGGTGAGGAGGAAACGATGGAGATGTATCTGCAGTGCTGTGGCTCATTCAGTGGAGTTTTGTTCAGCCGTCAGCATAAATTCCTCCTCACTAAGCAGATCTTGAACGCATCTGCATCCACTGCAGGATCCATCAGAATGAGAGGAGGAGCAGATCTCTATCACTGCAGGAAGCGATGGCTTCACTGGAAATAAGCTGCTCTTTCTGTTAAACCTCCGATCATTTAAGTAGGACAAATAATTAGATTAGATTAGATTAGATTCCTTTAGCGAAATTCCAAGCATTCCCCAAAGGTGCAATCACACAAAACAGACAGTATAAGTATCATTTTGACAATACAAGCTAAAAACGTTTAATATAAAGTGACTATGAATTGGACCTATGATACATCGAACAGTACGCTACAACATTACCATACAGATACAAGAACTATACGGTCAAGGCAGTAACACATGTAAACAATAAGTAAGTTATTGTACATGTATTTATCAGTGCTTAATTAATAACTCCTGTCAAACAAGCAAAGTTTCCCCCCAAGTAAATACGAAGTTATTATCTCCATCTCCTCTGAGGTCAGACGGCTTTATTTAATATTACCAACAGGAAGTGAGTTTTGATCTTTTGTTAATATCATTTTTTGTATTTGTTTGTTTTGGGACAGTTCTTCCCCTTAAAAATGAAACCATGCATCTTAAATGTGAAGTCATAGCTGTTGTCTCTGCTGAAGGAACGACAGATTTATCGATGCATGTTTTTGCTCCGTTGTCTTTGTCGCTGTCACTTCACAGTTCTGTGTTGTTTCTGTCAGAGGAGCTTCATCATCTGCCGAGAGATAAATGAACACTGTGGGTGTTTCTCAATGGCGAGGACGCTTGCTTGGTAGCACATGTCTTCCGAGTCACTTGCTTCAGAAGCGAGGCAAGAATACTTCCTGGCATTCGGAAAACGAAGAGTGGAACAGGCGAGCAGGTGTGCAGGTGTGCGTCATATGAGAGGCCCCGCCTTACATTTTCCGCCACAGATTTGGGGAAATTGGTCGGTGCGCAAAGCATTGTGGGGATTTTAAGACCGCGGAGTCTACACATGTGCAGCCTCGAAATTTCTCCAAACGAAGTACGCCGGGCTCGGTAGAATTCCAAGTATGCTGGACATTGGAACAGTCTTTCGGCGGCACTCGATGATGTAGAATGCTTGAAATAGTGGCTCTGGAGCAGCTTCACTCGACATTGAGAAACACCCTTTGTCTCTTTGTGCTTTAAATCCTCCGACTCCTCCTCCGACTCCTCCGACGACTCCTCCTCCGACATCTTTTATTGTTTCAGCAGTCCCAAAAACGTCATGCCTCCGTGCACTTTGATTTATTCAAGCCGTAACGAGGGAGATTATTATTATTATTATTATCTGCAGAGAAACACGCTGACCTCGGCGTCTTGTACGAGTCGAACCGTTCTGTAACGAGCTTTGATTTATTTGAATTGAATTGAATTGATCTGCAGCGTGACCTTCAGCTGGACGCCGACAAACTGTTATTACAAATAATAATATAATTAAACTACCTGTGTAAAGATAAGCGGTAGGTAAGATATCAAGTATATATGTAAAGTCATATGAATATAAACCTAAGAAATAAAGGGAAATTATATGACTTTTTAAAATAAATTCTTAATAAGATAAGAGACATGGCATTATACAATACAAATGAAAAGACTAGAAATAAACATCTCAAAATGTAAACATCATACGAAAGCATTACAAAAAGAAAATAATAATAATAATTACGACACATTTTCCGTCTAAATGTAGTGTTTTTGCACTCGTCACTCTTCCTGTTTTTAAGCGTGTGAGCTCTACAGGATGTGTGTTTCGCCGCTGTGTGTTTTCGCCCTTTTTGAGTGTTTTTAAGGTTAAAATTCTTCCATTTTAAATACCAGCTCCACCTCAGCAGTGACTCGTTTAGTTCTGTCTGCTTCATTAGAGCTCTCTGACGGTATTTGTGTTTCTGAGAGACAGCGATGGACGTCCAGTGGACACTTTCACGTCGTCCACACCGTGAAAGTGTTTCAGATTAGTTCCTCTGCATACATTCAGCCCAGGATGAGCCTCATCTCTCAGTGTTAGAGCCTCTTGTCTCCTTAATACCTTTATAAATACAGCGTATGGTGAATGCGTGTAATCCCCATCACCCTCTTCCATTCAGACGCCTCTATTGTTTGCACATTTGGGTTTAATTGTGCAGGTTTTTATCACTTATTGCACCCTAATTGCCCCACATTAGTTTATTCTTGGCGCATTTCCGTTGCTTTAAATGTTCCTCCGCAGTGTGGGATTAATGTTCCAGCAGCACGAGTCAATCCAGAGGAAACACACACTGATCTGCGTGTGTGTGTGTCAGTGAAAAATAGATAATTACTGAAGATGTTCTTTAAAGAGGCCGTATTCTGCTTTTTGGCTGCGTTCAGGAACGTAGTGACATTCTCTTATTTCTTTTGATATCCGCTCGTAATGAATGCAGTATTGTTGATTTTCCTCCCTCTTAGTAACTCTCTTTTTCCTCTCTTTCTTCCAGACTGCACGATGAATCCAATGACACAGCTGTACTACAAGAAGGTGAGTGAAACACAAACAGTCACACGATATAGTCCCTGCACACAAACCTAAAACACACAAACTGCCTTAATGCAAGATGTCCTCACTCGAGTCTTAAGCTTATTGGTCCCCACAAACATAGATCTGCAAGAAAAACACAAAAAAGAAAGAAAAATTCTCAGTTTTTTGCATTTTTAAGGAATAAAATCCTCCTTTAGT
>CM062286.1:4021750-4041750 GCA_031216635.1 Dissostichus eleginoides
TCGTAAAATCAGCAAGTAGCATGGTATATTTAATTTGTTTTATCTTTACAACAATTAACTCAAGTTCCTGTATATTTCCGCCTAAAAATAGGAATCATTTCATTTCCTAAAATGTATTTTAAGCACTTTTTAGGTCGAATTATCCCCGGATGTGTTGGGACCATGTCAGATTTTCCTCTGGACTTTTTTGCATTTTGTCTCTAATAATTAATGCATGTCATGTTTTTTTCTGGGATGATTATTTATATATTTGCCTACATTTTGGATATTGCAATAGGTGTCTTCTCCTGCTTTAAAGGCATTACAGTAAAGTGATGTCATTTTCTGAATTTACTGTAGCACGCTGTTTTAATGTTTGCCCGTCCCCTATTGATTAATATATCCAAATTACTGATGATTATTGACCAGAATATTGTGTTGTGTTCGAAAGCTGTCACCGTTCATGGTGTTCGCGGGTCAATTTTGACCCATGATTTATCTCAGTCCAAACACAACACAAAAAAGGACTATCATCCAATATTGTTTTAACTACATCATAACTAACTTATAATGCATTCAGAACCGTACAATCCTGTTGTAATTTAATGTGATGGCCCAAAACACATTACACCACATATTGCACACGTGCATGTGTGAGTTCAGGTTCAAGTGTGAGTGTACATATTCTTTGAGAAAGGTGGAGTTCCCGTGGGGGGAGGGGGGGGGGGCAGAGGGAGGGGAGACCAGGAGCATGTTGCAAAAAATTATTGTTACAGTGGATGAAGGGGCTGGGGGAGGGGTGTCTAAAGTCAAAGATGAATCTTGATTGGGCCAAATTTGACCTCGAGTCACCCACAACAATTCTGCTGGGTCTCCCCAGACCCCAACACCAAATTATACACTTTTTTTTTCAGAGACCTTCAGACTTGGCAAAATTGTCAAAATCAGTTTTGTAGTGTTTATAAAGCTGTTGTGGAGGATATCATGAAGCCTTGTTCCGATACAAAAAACTAGAGCGTAGTTATTATATAATTTTAACTTGAAACGGGTCACGAGAGACCCGAACACAACACAAGGGTTAACAGGTTCTACAAGCATCGATAGTCCACCTTACACTATCGTTTGTTTCACTGTTCATATCAACGTGTTGGTCACTAACATAAGGCAATATGATTCATTTCATGTCGAGTTAGGATAACCAGTCGTCTGTTTTGGAAGAGCTTTAATGAAATGTCCAGTAAAGACATAGAAATTATCGCAGTGTGTTTTCTGTTATTTCTTATGTGGGTCAGTTCTGGTGGGAGTGTATTCAGAAGGAGGAAGAGGAGGAGGAGGAGGAAGAGGAAATATTAAAAAGCATGAAAAATCTACTCCTTTACAGAAAAATAGGAAAAAACACAAACTATATGTTATACACCTCTGTGTGTGTGTGTGTGTGTGTGTGTGTGTGTGTGTGTGTGTGTGTGACGCCCAGCTGCTTCACACTTCTTATCACGGCAGGGAAAAGTAAAAAGGGCGAGTGAGAAGGAGAGAGATTTTGGCAGCAGAGAGAAAAACAAAGATGGCGGGAGGTCAGACGAGGAGAGAGAGGGAGGGAAAAGGGTGTGAAGGAGGAGAGAAGAGGAAGAGGAGGAGGTGAGGAGGAAGAGTGAGAGACGAAGACACTCTCCCTCTCTCCCTCCTTTTCCTCAAGTCTGCTCCTCTCACTCCTGATTTCTTGGAGTGTGTTTGTATGTGTGTGTGTGTGTGTGTGTGTGTGTGTGTGTGTGTGTGTGTGTGTGTTGTGTGTGTGTGTATACGCGCCTAATGTTAAGCGGTTTGCAAACATTTTACAATTGTTATTCTTTTGTTTTGAACACTTTACATTAAGGTCCAGCTATTTAGCACGTCAAATCTGAATTAATAATAAATACAATGAAATAAAATGTGAAAACAGAACATTTTAAAATCATTAAAATGATCATCATCATCATCATCATCATCGTCATCATCATCATTAAGTAGGAAAAAAATTAAATGAAATAAAACAAGTAAGATAAAAAATGTAAATGATGAAAATATATTGAGAATATTAAATTAATAAAAAAGACAGTCATTACTACTTCCACTTAGAGAATATTTTATAATATTTTAATTTATTTAATTTAATTAAATTATAATTTAAATTAAATTATTAGCATTTACAATAATTGGCATTTTTTAAAATATTTTTCATATCTTATTTTTTATTTATTTTATTTTAGAAAGGTTATAATAAGGTACAAATAATTAAAATATTTCAAATTATTCTCACCACTTCTGGTCTATTCCCCTTCCTTTTTTAACGTGTAATTAATACTTATATTTGTTGTAAACACAATTTTTGTCATACGATGTCATCTTAATTTAATAGTGTTTTTTCCTCAGGTTCCCTCTCTGATGATGGACAGCCAGTTTTCAGAGTTCACCCCCGACATAACTCCCATCATGCTCGCTGCTCACACCAACAACTACGAGATCATCAAACTGCTGGTGGCGAGGAAGGTGACAAATTAAAATAAAAACACTCATTTTATTTATCAATGTTATCCTTAATTTCTCTTAATCTTTAATAATGTGGTTGTTGTTGTTTACAGGTGACGATCCCCAGACCTCACCAGATCCGCTGCGACTGCGTGGAGTGTGTGTCCAGCTCAGAGGTGAGATAAGATAACATAACATAAGATAAGATAAGAAAAGAAAAGGTAAGGTAAGGTAAAGATAAGGTAAGGTAATGTAAGGTAAGATAAGGTAAGATAAGATAAGGTAAGATAAGGTAAGGTAAGGTAAGATAAGGTAAGGTAAGGTAAGATAAGGTAAGGTAATGTAAGGTAATGTAAGGTAATGTAAGATAAGGTAAAGTAAGATAAGGTAATAAGATAAGGTAAGATAAGGTAATAAGATAAGGTAAGATAAGATAAGGTAAGGTAAGATAAGATAAGATAATGTAAGATAAGGTAAGATAAGGTAATGTAAGATAAGATAAGGTAAGATAAGGTAATAAGATAAGGTAAGGTAAGATAAGGTAAGGTAAGGTAAGATAAGATAAGATAATGTAAGATAAGGTAAGATAAGATAATGTAAGATAAGGTAAGATAAGATAAGGTAAGGTAATGTAAGATAAGATAAGGTAAGGTAAGGTAAGATAAGGTAAGGTAATGTAAGATAAGGTAAGATAAGGTAAGGTAAGATAAGATAAGACAATGTAAGATAAGGTAAGATAAGGTAAGGTAAGGTAAGATAAGATAATGTAAGATAAGGTAAGATAAGATAATGTAAGATAAGGTAAGATAAGATAAGGTAAGGTAATGTAAGATAAGATAAGGTAAGGTAAGATAAGGTAAGATAAGGTAAGGTAAGATAAGATAAGACAATGTAAGATAAGGTAAGATAAGGTAAGATAAGGTAAGGTAAGGTAAGATAAGATAATGTAAGATAAGGTAAGATAAGATAAGATAAGGTAAGGTAAGATAAGATAAGGTTACCCAAGCCCATCTTTGACCTTTAAACCACTTCTCGATTCCCAGAATTAGGATATTTCACCCTGTTTTAAGACTTCCCTCATGAATCTGTTTCTACATCCATTGAAGGATTTTAAAACTGATGCATTTGCTGAATAAAGTCCTAAATGAGTGTTTCTCCTTGTTTCGCCTGCAGGTGGACAGTCTGCGTCACTCCAGGTCTCGACTGAACATCTACAAAGCTCTGGCCTCCCCCTCCCTCATCGCTCTGTCCAGTGAAGACCCCATCCTCACCGCCTTCAGGCTGGGCTGGGAGCTCAAGGAGCTCAGCAAGGTGACGATTAACACTAAACTATGTTAGAAAAATATCACTGGTCACCGGCTTGAGCTTCAACATCAGGATCCATGTATCCATGATCCTCTGAAGAATGGATGTAGTCTTCACATACAGAGCATTTGGTCCAACTAGTTCCTGAACAGTGTCCTGGTTTTTCTCAAACTGTGAAAATTCTGACTTTTTCTCAAAATTCTGACTTTTTCTCAAAATCGAAATTCTGACTTTCTCTCTAAAGCGAAATTCTGACTTTCTCTCTAAAGCGAAATTCTGACTTTCTCTCTAAAGCGAAATTCTGACTTTCTCTCTAAAGCGAAATTCTGACTTTCTCTCAAAATCCTGACTTTTTTCTCAAAATCCGGAATTTTTCTCAAAATTCTGACTTTTTCTGAATACTTAAAAAAGTTAAAGGGGACCTATCATGCAAAATGCACTTTTGTATGTCTTTTATACATGAACATGTGTCCCCGGTGTGTCGGGGAACTCACGCAGCGTCAGAAAATAAAACCCTCTCTCTTTTCCTCCGTACCCAAATCTCTAAAAACGGGGGAACAACGGAGTTGATCCAGATTTGCGTCCGATAGGACGTAACATCTGAAATGTAGGCTGGCTTTACACCCACGGCCCTATCAGAAACGTTGCTATCAGAAACAATGCCCGACTGTTTTAGACGTAATATGGTCGGTGTTTACATTAGCATCGCTAACACTCAGAGCTAACCTGTAGAAAGCCTTTGAGCTCCATACTGTTTCATAAATAAATAAAAATGTATTTATTATAAACGTTAGTCCTTAACATCTATCGCTGTGTATATAACCATTCAAACATCTTTAACAAACCCCACACAGCTCAGTAAAGACTGTGAAATGTTGACTTTATTTGATCATTTCAGTAAAAACCTACGTTCATATTTCTCTTTTTGATTATAATACTGATGAACGTTCAAAACAAAGCACTTTGGCAACTTACCACATACGTTTTAAAATGCTTAATAAGCACCGTAACTTTCATGATATCATTTCTCGGTTGCTTCCGTGAACGGCCGACTGTTGTGTGACGGTAAATGCTGCGGCCGCAAGGCATTGTGGGGCAGCATTTTCTCCTTTCCTTTGGTAAAGGAAGGTCCAGTGGTTCCTAAGCTAAAGGAGGTTATAAGGAAGTTTGAAACCTCCTTTCCTTTCATCTAGAGAATTCGAACAGCACTTATCATGGCTGCCACTGAGGGACTTCCGGGTCATTTCACTCCGTTAGGAAGGTTCCTCATCATCTCCTCTGAAACCCTTTCTCCCCCCCCTCTCTCCTCCCCAGGTGGAGAACGAGTTTCGTCAGGAGTACGAGGAGCTGTCTCAGCAGTGCAAGCGTTTTGCCAAAGACCTTCTGGACCAGGCGCGGAGCTCCAGAGAGCTGGAGACCATCCTGAACCACCGGGACAACGACCAGAGTGAGGAGCTGGACCCCCGGCAGTGCCACGACCTCGCCAAGCTCAAGCTGGCCATCAAGTACCACCAGAAGGAGGTAGGACGCCATCTTTGTTCATACACAGGGCTGCCATTTTAGTTTTATAGCCTTAAGAATCATTTTTGCAAAGTTGAAGTTGAAGTGCAGACAGAAATACGATTGAGCTACCTCACTTGCTTCACTGTGATTCGTGCCATTGTGATTTTATATTTCAAACATGTACTTTTGGAACATTTAAGCTCCTAAAAATGTCTTTTTGGTGTGACAAAAATACGAAATCCTGCTGAAACTTGAGTGTTTTCCTTGGTAGGTTGGGAGATTTAAAAAAAGAGAGCTTCCTCTCCTTGTTCCCAGAGATGTTTGTGTGCTTTTCCAAAGATGTGATGCAACCTTTAATCTCCTAAAATTATCTTTGGGTGGAAAAAAAATCCACAATCTTGATAAAACGTGTTTTCCTAGAAACGTTGAAATGTTTTGTGTGTGTGTGTGTGTGTGTGTGTGTGTGTGTGTGTGTGTGTGTGTGTGTGTGTGTTAGTTTATATTATTCATGCATGCATGTGGACCTTCGCTGGAGTCACGTTTGGTTATCAAATACCAGCAGAAAGAGGAATGGACACCATGTCAAGTTATGGGTTTCTTCTGTGTGTTTATGATCACCCTCGCTGGTGTCAGGGTTAGTTGTTCGCCATCTTTGTTCATGGCATTTCCAGAGAGGTGTGCCATTTCATCTTTTTAAGTGTGTGTGTGTGTGTGTGTGTGTGTGTGTACATGATTCAACATGCAGATAAAATACCAACTTCCTGTTTACCACAACACATGTATTCATGGTTGCAGGTAACATTAAATTGTAGTTGGAATGTTTTAATCTCCTGCAGCTTCTTTCCTTGTATTTGAGCATCTTATGGGTTTCTGTCTCTTTCCTCGTGTCGCTCGTTAAAGGAAAGTGAGACTGACGGAGACACAGAAAGAAACAGATGATGGGAAACAGAGAGGATGGAGCAGAGTGAGAGGATACAAAGGGAGAAAAGGGAGATTTAATGGGAGAGAAAGAGAGATGAAAGCAAAGCGAGCGGGAACAGGAAGTGCCTGAGTGAGGAGAGACGTGATGGAGTTATATAAATATATATATATTTAAACCCCGAGGAAGTGTGTGTCTCTCTCCGTCTGTCAGACTGTTAAAGCTCTGAGACACAGAGAAGAAATGTGGAGAGAGGTCAGAGGAGGAGGAAGCATCAGGGGAGAAATGAGAGGAGGAGACAGAGGTAATGAGAGGAAGGAAGGAGGAACGGAAGATTTCAGAGGTTTGCAGCAAAAAATGCATTAAAATAGCTCCAAATTGTTGAGAAAAAAAGTCCCAAAATGGATGAAAACAAAAAATATAACGGATATATAAAGAGTATGGTTTATAAATATGAATCTGCATAAGAGTTGATAGATATAACAGCATGGATGTGTGTAAACAATATTGTGACAGACAGTGTTAGCTTTGTTTGTCAACAACAGTCAAATGTCGCGTATATAAATATAATTATATACACACATAAATTAAATTTTTACCTATTTTAATAGCTCGTTTATAAAATAGAAACAGTGAAAAAAGGCATTTCAAGTGTTAATTTTTCATGCAACAATGTCAGAAAATACTGTTTGCAGCTTGTCGGTTAAGGATGATTCCTGGATTCTTTTATATTAAAGCTAAAATCTTTGGAATGACAAAACAAAAGAGTTGCTTTGGACTTTTTTAGTATTTTACGACATTTAACCCTCCTGTTGTCTTCGGGTCAAATCTGACCGATTTACTACTTTCATCAATCATAACTTGTTTGTTTTACATTCGATTGCATCAAGGCTTCATGATATCCTTCACAGCAGACACTTGAACATATAAAATAGCTGATCACCACTTTCATTGCATTTTGGATGATTTAGTCAACTTTGAACACACACACACACACACACACACACACACACACACACACACACACACACACACATACTCTAGATGTGTTCCCCCCCTTATGCGCCCAATCCCCCCATGTGAATCACACCTGGCACACACAAACACACACACACACACACACACACAGAACAATGACGCATTTCCCGCTCTTATGTGCCCATCCCCCCACATGGATCACACCTGGCACACGCAATACATGTTCAGTGTCTATTCTTTGTCTATTAACTGCAGTTTTTCATGTATACCATTAGTCTGATACAATATGTACGGTTTGAAAGGGTGTTAAATTAAATTTGGTGATGATTAATGGTTTTTGTGTTAATGTAATAGCAGTTAAAACAGGACCGGTCAAATTTGACCGAGAACACCAAAGTAAGGGGGGGGGAAACGAAGACAATAGGAGGGTTAATAGAGCCAAAAAAAGAAAATCCTCGCGAAAATATTCTTAAGATTAATTTATAATAATAAGAAATGTTAGTTGCAGCACTTAATGCATTTGTTGCAAGCAATATATATTAAATCAAATAGACACAAAAAACTCACAAAGCACATCATCTTGAGACAAACATAATTGTACATTTAATATCAGATGAATAAAATATGCTCACAAAAACATTTAATGTTTTTTTTATACTTTTCTTTAAGAAGAAAAATTAGAGTCCATCTTCCGAATTGTTTATTGTTGTATAATTCAAATAATCCACATCATTTATGCTACTCATTGCATGCTAATTATTTGAGTGCACATCACATATTAATATGCATCACATCACACATCGCTAACAAGCCAACACACTGAACATACCGTACTTAATGATGGCAAATTCCTTATTGTAACTCTGAAAATTTTACCATGCAAACTCTTCACATGCCGACCGTCTGAATGCTGCACGAGGTTAACATGCAAGTTATGCTAATTATGCTAATTCATGCAACTCATGCTAATTATGCAAGTTGCCTCTGGTAGTTTCTAAACGCTGCAGACTCAAACTTTACATTTATAACTAAAAAATGTTGGGGTGAAGAGAATTTCCAGGTTATCAATAAGCATGAATGCTGGGAAAGAATCAAATAGAGTCCAAAAAAAAACAAATAAAAACCTATTATTACGTCATAAAATCATCATATATACATGAGAGTAACAAATGCGTCACTTCCGGGCAAAAAGTACGGCTCCGCCCACTTTTGAGGGGAAACAACGCTGTCATTTGAATGGCGGTCAATACAAATTCGGAAGTTTTTGCCAATCCGATCAGAAATTTAAGAAAACCGTGGATTTTTGGATCTTCAAAGAGTCCGATTACGACGGCCAGTCAGGCAAACAATTACATTCAATCATTGGAAAAGGACGATCGGGCTCGTAGCAGTAGGCGATGGATGTCATACATGAGAGTAACATCTACGTCACTTTACGGCCCCGCCCACTTTTGGGGGAAACAGCGCTGTCATTTGAATGGCGTTCAAGCCTGAAGCCACAGAGCTCTTCTGTTACTGTCCTTTCTTCTTAGAGGAAGTACAGAAACACGTAACTCTGGATTTGTTTGAGGAGCAATAAACGACACAGCAGCTTGTTGACATGATACAACTATTATTTTCCGCCTCGCTCATGAGAGTAACAGCCGGAGAAATTACAGCCTCACCTACTGATTTTAATTTAACTATATATCGAGACCGATTGTCGATTTCAAATGATTGAATGTAATTGTTTGCCTGTCTGGCCATCGTAATCGGGCTCTTTGAAGATCCAAAAATTCACTTGTTTTCAAAAAATTCTAATCGGATTGGCAAAAACTTCAAATGACAGCGTTGTTTTCCCCCAAAAGTGGGCGGGCCGTCATTTTCGCCCGGAAGTGACGTAGGTGTTACTCTCATCTATACAAATATTTTTGAGCAATCAATTGTAAAGAAAATAAATTCCCATGCCATAAAAGGTTTGTTGGAGTATTAACAAAATACAAATAATTATTACAGCAATAAATAAATACAGGAATAAATAAGTGTTGACTGTAGTGCAGTTGAAATGTTAGGTTGGTACGATTGGGCTTTAATTAGGACCACATGTATCATTGTTTTCATGAAATTATCTTTAAGTATTATTAATTAAAAACATAACAAATATATTGCATCCAATAAATTCACACAGAAGTCAAAGAGAGAATACACTTTCTTTTTTACCATTTAAAAGACAAAGAAACCACATGGGTTGTAATAATTATGCTAATTAGTGCAACTTATGCTAATAAGCAAGTTGCCTAACACGTGCAGAGTTTACATTTCAAACGAAAACATTTTGGGGTACCGAGAATTTCCAGTTTAACAATAAGCATGAAAGCTGGTAAAGAATGAAGTATAGTCTAAATAAAACCTATTTATGTCATGAAATCATCATAAATAGCTTTTATTTTGATAAAGGTTGTCCATGCCCTGTTAAGCCTGAGAGGACCATAATCCGGGTCCTGCGGGTAGTATTTTCACGAAACTGTGTCTCAGGGCTTTTTAATATTTAAAAACCTATTAATGTGTCATACTCACTTAACGGTTAGAAACTCAGCTAACTGAAGATCTGAACCATTTTTACCGAAACAAAGCACAAGTCTCACAAGAAGCGTCTAAATGAGCCCTGAGCGAAAACATGCTAACGCACTTAGCACAGAACTCAAGGTAAAAATACCCTTATTACTTATCGTAACTGCACATACAAGATATCCGATTAAAGCTGAGATTCCATAGATTCTATAGGTATTAGGATCATCACCGAGCGATCAGAACTCACGACAGGGGAAGCGAACACAGACATCACAACACGTAGCTTTACGGAGCATTCACAGTGATCGTCTCACCTTAGCTGTTGTTCTGATCAAAAGTCGTGTTCAATGGCATTAAAACGTTTGTTGGTATAAAACGGAGAAAACACCCGGAGAAATTATTATTTACACATTTACTTTATACAATCTATACAGGAATAAATAAATACATACAGGATTAATACATACATATAAATACAGGAACAAATGTGTTGATTGTAGTGCAGTTTAAATTTGAGGTTGGTACGATCGGGCTTTAATGATGACGGCAATGATCATTATTTTCACAAAATGATCTGTAAGTACTTGAGCACATTTAAAATAATGCATAACACCCTGTTGAGTTGAACACTAATAATACATTTCATACAATAAATTCAAGGTCAAAGGGAAGTGTTAAAGACAGAATGCACTTTTCTTTTATTCCATTTAAAAGACAAAATAAACCTCCGTTTTCAGCCTTCTGCTAAATGTTTGAAAACTCTTTGATCCAGGTGCTCCTGTGGTGCTGACTTCATTATCAGCCCAACAATCGCTCAGCATTTAGCCGCTCTGTCGGTAAAACAGTGATTAAAGTGTGTCCTGCTCCTTGCTGAGAGAGATGTAAAAAGAGAGAGTGCTGCTGTGAGAAACTCTCCAACAGAAAGCAGAAAAGTGTCTTTTTATTTCACTGTAACATCCCGTGGCGTTCTGCAGCGGGAGACACTCTCAGCTCCGGAAATAAGACATCATTTCAGAAGATGTAAGGAAGAGGAAGAAGAGGAGGAGGAGGAAAGGTGGCTGTCAGAATCTTTTAAATGTGTGAGGAGTGAGAGGAGATGGAGACAGAAAGATGAAGAGGAAGAGAGATGTTAGAGGAAATCTGGATGTCACCAAATATCTGCCACTGAAGCAGAAACACAGCAGCTTTTCATGTTGGAAATATTGCAGTGTAACCTAGATTTTACATATTTCATTTCTGCAGAATTCAGCTTGTCACTTCTGCATTGCATGCATTTGCACCAATACCTACTGTTTACAGTGTGTTTTTGTACACCTCAGTACAAGTAGTATTACTGTCTTTTCAGATTTAGCATACTTACACTTCATGTTGTCTTAAAGGTCTCCTATCATACTGTTTTTCATCAATATATTATACATTAGACAGAGAGAGAGAGAGAGAGAGAGAGAGAGAGAGAGAGATAGAGAGAAGAGAGAGAGAGAGAGAGAGAGAGGAGAGAGAGAGAGAGAGAGACATGTGGAGATAAAAGACACAGAGTCTGGACGCCATGACAACAACAGATGTTGACAAACACACAGATGTCACATTAGCCTCTGCATGCCCTGTACTGTGTGTGTGTGTGTGTGGTAGAGTGTGTGTTGTGCATTAGGAAGCAGGTGTTTCTTTTGTGTGTTGAGAGCACAGTGTTTGTGTGTTTTATGTGTCCTTTTTGCTTGTGTTTATAAAATGTAACCTTATTTATTTCTGTGTGTGTGTGTGTGTGTGTGTGTGTGTGTGTGTGTGTGTGTGTGTGTGTGTGTTTGTGTGTGTGTGTGTGTGTCTGTCAGAAGGCGGTTGATGAACACTGTCAGGACACTTATGTAAGCTCTCCACGTCCTTTACCTCTCTCCTCTTCTCTTACACTGTCACCTCCTTTACCTTCACTCTCCCTCTCTCTCTCTCTCTCTCTCTCTCTCCCTCTGTCGCTCTCTCTCTCTCTCTGTCTCTCTCTCTCACTCTCCCTCACTCTCTCTCTCTCCCTCTCTCTCACCCTCTCTCTCTCTCTCTCTCCCTCTCTCTCTCTCTCTCTCTCACTCTCCCTCACTCTCTCTCTCTCTCTCACCCTCTCTCTCTCCCTCTCTCTCTCACTCTCCCTCTCTCTCACCCTCTCTCTCTCTCTCTCTCTCACCCTCTCTCCTTTCTTTCTCCTCCACATTACTTAATAATAAATCTTCCTCTCCTCTTTCCGCTGCTTAATCTCTTTCCATGAATATTTCTTCTTAACCTTAACATAACCTCCTCTCACCTGTCTCTGCTTTGTGTGCGTGTGAGAGAGAGTGTGTGTGTGTGTGTGTGTGTATGTGTGTGATCGCAAAGGTGACACACACACACACACACACACACTGAGAGCTGCCTCAATGATTTACAGCGGGCTTTCAGAGCAAATTATATAATGCTGCGATGTTTGTTTGTGATGTGAAACTAATACCTGCTGACCCTTTGTGTCTGCATGGCTCCTGCAGGAAGACACACACACACACACACACACACACACACACACACACACACACACACACACACACAGTCTCATACACGTGTGCACACATTCATGCATTATGAAACCATTGTTCAGTTGCATACTTTAAAATGTGTTTTAGTACTGCTGATTTCCTAAACCCTTGCGCCCCCCAGCATGGCGCTGAATCTGCGTCTAAATACACATTTCTAGGAATTATATAAGTCTTTTTTTTCTTTTGAGGCACAAAAGAGATTTGTCGTTGAAACCTTGTCGTCTCCTAAATGCTCTTTGGATACCCTCCACCAGAGATGGGGTTGTTACTCAAAAAAGTAATAATTACATATTACTTATTACTTTAAAAAAAAGTAATATATTACTTTACTTCGTTACTCTCTACATAAATAACGCGTTACTTTACGCGTTACTTTACGCGTTACTTTACGCGTTACTTTACTCGCAGGGCCGCCCCTCCCTACAGATCACGCAGACTGCGGAGGGTGCTTCATTTTGCGGAGGGAGCCTCATTTGAAGCACAATGCGGCGCAGCTACGGTGCATTATTTTACTCGACATCCTCACTCTGGATTCGGAGGTCCTCCTTAGCTATTAGCTTCACGTTAGCATGTTGTCTTTGCAGGTGCTTGTTGAGGTTTGACGTTGTGTTTGCAGCAGTGGATAAAAGCTTCTGTCCTGGACACAGTTTGCACCTCACCGTCACATTCCTGCCCTTTCTTCGGACGAACTCAAAATAATGGGCTGACCTCCGCCCCTCGAAAGTTATCGATGTTGACTCAGCCATGTTTATGCACTGCATGTGGACGCGCAAGTCGCGCAAATGTTACGTAAATATAAACCTGCGGCGGAAATCCCTCTTGTCTGTCAAAGGGAGAATCTAGTCATTATTTATGTTAGTAGGCTAACTGTGATTACTGAATTATAAATGTAACGCGTTACATTACTCCGTTACCGACAAAAGTAATATTATTACAGTAACGCGTTACACCCAACTCTACCCTCCACCATGTCTGATTTTCATATTGTTATTGACTGTCTCTCCTGGGACATGTCTCCATGCTTTAATGTTCAAAAAGCTCTTTATGGTTCTCATACTGCCTGTGCTGCAGCACCTCTTTTCACCCTCTGTCTGAAACCAGAGCCCAGTCTGCTCTGATTGGTTAGGATTTGGGAGAGAAAGAAGACAAGAGGGGAGGAGGTAGGGAGGTTATGGAGGACATGAGGAGAGGGAGGAGAAGATAAGAAGGAATGTTAAGGATGCATGAGCAGTTTCCCCAAGAGAGCAGGAGACAAGGTCACAACGAGAGAGGAGTGTGTGTGTGTGTCCGTGTGTGTGTGTGTGTCCGTTTGTGCGTGTGTGTCCGTGTGTCCGTGTGTGTGCGTCCGTTTGTGTGTGTGTGTCCGTGTCAGTGTGTGTGTGTGTGTGTGTTTCCTGCAGCATGTATTGATCTCAGAGACATTGAGAGTACATTGGAGGTGTAATCTGCATCGATCGCGTCGGACACTGCTGACGAGGACACATACACACACACACACACAAACGGACACACACACAAACAGACACACAAACAGACACACACACACACACACACACACACAAACAAAGTCTCTGATTGGCTGACACACAGGAAGTGATGAACTGTGTCCAGCTGGCTGACAGAAAGGTGTCGGTACCCTGAACAACACCTGCAGTGCATTCTGGGTAGTAGAAGAAGTGTGAAGAGAAAGTGAAGGAAGTGTGAATGAGGGGAGAGGAAAGAGCAGTTAGATGTTATAGGAGGGAATAAAATAAAATGTATATTAAAGCAGTAAGATCACACACACACACACACACACACACACACACACACACACACACACACACACCAGAATTTCATAAACACAAGATACAAAATGAATAAAACACTTGTGCACATAAACAAACACCTGCATGAAGAAGTTGAAAGTTGTGCACACACACACACAATACCATCACACACACACACATCATACACACACACTCAGGATATAAAGAAACACACAATCTAAAACCATGAACGAAAAGGACAAAAAACTAACTCTGAAACATGTGCACACACACTCACACACACACACACACACACACACACACACACACACACACACACACACTGAAGAAAAGTCGTTTAATGGAGTGAAACTGAAACATACTGCAGGGTTTGAAGGTGTAATGAAACATGTGGAGAGAGAGAGAAGGGTGAGGAGAAAGGGGTGAGTGATAAAGAGAGAGTGGGAGGAAAGGGGGAGGGGATTTTACTTGAGTATTGACGAAGTGACGATGATGGAGAAAAAGATCTGTACACTTTTTAGAAGATATAAAAATGTCTGAGGCGTAGACATGGAATGATGGTCAAATCTAATGTCACATTATCCTGTAAAAGACAAATGAAATTCACAATTTTGTGCATAAATCGCTTAAAATTAGACTAAAACAAACTGAAATGAGCTTAGATTTAGTGAGGAAACTAATGTCTAAATGCATCACAGATAGAACGTGTGTCTTTTTTACTCGAAATTATGAGAAGAGGAAAAAAAGACGGTGAAATAAATCAATTCTGTGAGTGTTGCCTGCCCGTGTGTGTGTGTGTGTGTGTGTGTGTGTGTGTGTGTGTGTGTTAATCCTGCTGACACACAGAGGCAGAGCTTGGATTCTCTCCAGAAATGCTCCCATTATTCACTCACCTCTTTTTGCTGCTGCAGAGAAACGGAGCTGCTGAGTTTCCTTTTAGAACAGAACAAGGCGAGAAACTGCGAAACATTAAAACCCTCTCTGTGGAAATTAGAGGAATGATCAATAAGTAAACAATGCAGGTAAACAGGGATGCAAACACACAAATTGTATAACGATTTACACCTAAAAATTATCAGTGATTGTACAAGTCTACAATCATAGGTTTTATATTACTTCTACAATTTTGCAAATCTTGCGTTAAAGATGTTTTGGGCAATGTTTCAAAGTATAAGAAATCAAAATCCTATTTAAATTGTATTTCCATTTGTGGAGGAAACTTCTGAGGCAATTGGAGTCAGGACTCAAAGAGACACGAGGAGAGCTGGAGCTTTGATGTCAAACACTGACGGTTTATTTGGAGCTTCGGCCGGAGAATTCGAACGACATGTCACGGGCCACGAGTTGACCACACGGTAGAGATGCCACAATCAATTCTGAAGAAACCTTCCTCTCGTATGATGTTTTAACTAGTTTAGCTAAAGGTAGGGACACACCAAGCTGACACCAAAGAACTCACACAGACGGACCCGACTGTTGTGTCGCCTCACGTCTCCTGCGTCTTGGCCAACAGTCGCACTGGAACACACCGCAAAGACTTCAGCCGACGGCCAAGAAGCACGTACGAACTGCGCATGCGTGAGTGGCAATAACTCTCCTTACCAGCAGGCGGCGGTAGTGTGTATTCGTCATTCAAAAGAGGCAACAACCGGAAGACAGACTGCGTGATAACCGAGAGAAGAAGAACAGACTGCGTGATATAAACAAACAACAAATAGCGTGTGCGTTCCATTTTCACTCTACAGCGAGAAGCTCACGGGGCTTTCCCGAACCTGTGTCGGGAGCTGGAGTTAAATGAAATCTCAGATTTGCCTTCTTAATAGTTTGTTTGGGTCCCTCACTTCCGTTTCGCTTCTCATGCACTGATTCGCTAGCTGAACAGCCAATCAGAGTGATTTATTTGACCGACAGCCTTTGGCCGACTGCCCACCGATTTGACATGTTGAATCGGTAGGTTTTCGGCCAAAAAGGTGTCGGCGGCACGACAAAAAGGTGTCGGCACGGCCGAAAAGACACGACGGTGCGGGACACACCAATCTGAGTAGGGCGACAGGACGCTCATCGTCGGCCTGACATCCATTGACGGCCAAAATCGGCTTGGTGTGTCCGGGCCTTAAGGGTAATCAACATTCTTCATTAGTTAGACTGAACAGCTGAGGACACTGAATCAACTTTAGTTGTCGCTTATGGCTCGGGGTCATCTACACCCCGAGAAGAGAAGGTGTGTTCCAGGTGTCCCACAACAATAACTATCTCTGACCGACAGTTGCCCGGTCACAAACTGGTAACAACAACAACTTGCAAGGGCAGCCCCTCCTTAAGGGAGATAACGGCTGCTCAAGGTTGGAGCATCTGCGTCAGAGGGTGAAAGAGGACACTAGGGCAAATTATTCCCTAACACCATTTAATAGAGTTAGAGTTTCCTCACATTTTTCAGAATATTCTCTATTTTCTTTTCCTGCAAAATTCAACAAGAATAAAAAATGTTAGGACTTCATTTGGATAAATAATAAACACTTGCATGTAAAAAGTAGGGCAGGGGGGTCAAACTCAAATACACAGTGGGCCAAAATTAAAAAATGGGTACTAGTGGAGGGCAGGACTGGTTCAATGTTTATTGCAAAACTTATTGAAATGAACTTATTGCACATATTAAACCTGGAACTAACAAAGCTTAAATGATTGCCTATAAAAACAACATGAAACATTAAATCATCAGTTGCATTCATTTCTTATGGCTCTATCTGCAGCTTCTCCAGAGTCATTTCTTATGGCTCTATCTGCAGCTTCTCCAGAGTCATTTCTTATGGCTCTATCTGCAGAGTCATTTCTTATGGCTCTATCTCCAGAGTCATTTCTTATGATTACATTTTTCCACAGGCCAACAACAGCTTCAAAAAAACTATTTCCCTCAAAGAAAAAACCAAACCTGCCCTGTTGTCTCAAGAAAGAAAGTGCAGAAGGAAACATCCATTGAAAGTCAGTGTGCTGCTCTGTGATTCTAGTTCAAGCCAGATACTTGGCATCTCATCTTGGGTGCAAGTTCATCAATGTTTGGGGTCAGGCTCTGAGCTGAGGAGATCCTCAGGATTGAGTGAAGGTGTGCGTGCAATATACCGGCGGGCCAGATCTAATAGTGATTGGAAATAACCCTCGGGCCGAAATTAAATCCACCACGGGCCTGATTTGGCCCCCGGGCCTTGAGTTTGACACATGTGAAGTAGAGCATGTACATCTATCAGATGGCTAGTTTTGATTAGATTATAAGCATTTATTGTCATTATACAAGTACAACGAGAAGATTAAAGCTACTCCTTTTAAGGTGCTATCAATTGCCATTTGGTGTTTTTAAATCTGTATTTTTAACGTTCATTTACTTGAAGATATACAGAGTTATCCAAGAGGAGCATTGGGAGTCCAGATATAATTTATGAGCCGGATATGACTGAAATATAGACAGTAAATATATAAACATAACAGCAGAATGGATAGACATCAATAGAGTATAAAAGCTATACAAAATATAGTGTTTAGTACTTTCCCGCTAAGTGCCTCTGTGCAGCTGCAACACTTTAGAGACCTCTTAAATGTTAACACGATAGATTTTATCGGGATGTGAGCGGACATGGCAGGTGCAGGAGAGACGAGAAGAAGAAGAAGAGGAAGAGGTGGAGCAGAGGAAAACAGAAATAGAGCGAGCAGAAGAAGAGTGAGTCACAAACAGCGGGGTGGAGAATGGTTTGTATTTCCCTTGTTTCAGAGAGAGAGAGATCACGGGAGGGTTTTGTGAGACGAGGAAGAAGAGAGTGTAGGAAGAAGAGGAGGAAGTTTGGGCGACATTTTGATGAATGACGGCAATCAAGTAGAGAGTGTGAGGGAGGAGAGAGTGATATTAGAGGAGTAGACGGAGTTATTTTGAGCTGCTGCAGAGGGGAAATGAAAGAGACAAGTATGGAATAAATAACAGGAGGGAGGAAGTGAAGAGCTATTTCCTTTCTGATTATCAGCTAAAAAAAGCCTATAATTCGTCTTTTCCCTTTCTTTGAATGTGTTCTATCGGTTTTAATGCATGCAAATGGTCTGCAAAGGCTAAAATCCCAAAGTTACGGAACATAGTGACATCACTACAGAACACTCGCTCCTATTGGCTAGCGCTCCAACACATTGTACGTGATAGGTTAAGGAGGCGGGACATCTCTAAGCAGGTTGCCCAATCACAACAGAGCCGGCCAGCTAACCAATCAGAGCAGACTGGGCTCTGGTTTCAGACAGAGGGTGAAAAGAGGTGCTGCAGCACAGGCAGTATGAGAACAATAAAGAGCTTTTTGAACATTAAAGCATGGAGACATGAAGTAGAGACACTACATACTGATATACACCTGAACATCAGCAGGAGAGGACTCTTTAAAGTAGAGACACTACATACTGATATACACCTGAACATCAGCAGGAGAGGACTCTTTAAAGTAGAGACACTACATACTGATATACACCTGAACATCAGCAGGAGAGGACTCTTTAAAGTAGAGACACTACATACTGATATACACCTGAACATCAGCAGGAGAGGACTCTTTAAAGTAGAGACACTACATACTGATATACACCTGAACATCAGCAGGAGAGGACTCTTTAAAGTAGAGACACTACATACTGACACCTGAACATCAGCAGGAGAGGACTCTTTAAAGTAGAGACACTACATACTGATATACACCTGAACATCAGCAGGAGAGGACTCTTTAAAGTAGAGACACTACATACTGATATACACCTGAACATCAGCAGGAGAGGACTCTTTAAAGTAGAGACACTAAACATTTCAAATAATGATTAAAATGACGGAGATTATTTCCTTTTTCTTTCTCTTGTTGTTTTATTTGCTCCCCAGTCAACCTGCAGATTAAAGGAGACATTTAGCGTGTGTGTGTGTGTGTGTGTGTGTGTGTGTGTGTGTGTGTGTGTGTGGGTTTCAGTCATCCACACATACATAATTTGTTTTTCTTCATTTATGTTTTATAAACTGAGCAAATAGAGGGGTTTTATCATATTCATATAAGCGCTTTGAGCACCAGGAAAAGCGCTTTATAAATGTAATGTATTATTATTATTATTATATATGATTGAAAAAAAGAGAATATCTAACTTTTGGCCTTTTTGACGGACAAAACATCAAATGAATCTATAAATGAACGTTCCAAAAGCTCTTTATTTGTGTCATACTGCCTGTGCTGCAGCATTGTTAGCTCCTTTCTTTACAAACAAATACAAAATGGGAACTGTGTTTGAGAAAAACTTTATTTAACAAGATGAAACGGAGCGAGAGAAATATCAAATATGAATAAGTGAGAACACACACTTTCCATATTTACATTTAAATCACACGCATAGTGTGCAGTCAGATTGAATTAGTGTTAGCATAGCTCTGTGTTAGCATATTGCTCTGTTTAGATCACATCAGGCCGCAGAGCAATTGAATTAGCTTAGCATAATATCTGTGAGGGTACCCGAGCTTCCTCTGAATCAGCTGATGTTAGCAGGACACACACACACACACACACACACACACACACATACACACACACACACACACACACACATTCTTACACTGTGATACACACATTAACACTTAACAAGATAAGAGGTTGAACAACTAGTTTTGCAGCTGCAGGACTGTGTGTGTGTGTGTGTGTGTGTGTGTGTGTGTGTGTGTGTGGTCATATCCATGAGATGATTAAACTGAAAGCAGAAACTCTTCCTCTGCCAAAGACATGAAACATCTCCTGTATTGCTTCACACATACACACACACACACACACACACACACACACACACACACACACACACACACACACCCAGACTCCTCCAACAAAGCTAAATGTAATTTATTCGGGACATAAAAAGCAGTGAAAAACTGCAAGAAAATGCATTTTATTGAAAGTTTTT
>CM062286.1:4046750-4056750 GCA_031216635.1 Dissostichus eleginoides
TTTGTTTAATGTCTTGAATATGTGTGTTGCTTTGTTGGAGGGTTAAGATGTTCATTGCATGACTCAACTGTAGCTGTGCGTAGTCCAGGGGTGTCAAGCCTTTTTCACTGAGGGCCACACACAGAAAGATATACGACGAGCTGCAGCACATCACAGCTCTCCAGAGGGTTTCATTTCTTCAAACTGAAGCTTCGGATTGATTATAATCAGAGGAAATATGAAGGGTTTGTTTCAAGCTGGTTCTGTAAATAAGTCATTGGGCTTTTTTCTTATCAACTTAGATTTGTTAGAAAATGTTTTCTACTTTTATTGACGGAATGTATTTGAAAAGTGGGCGTATTAACACATGAATACTCCCTGTTTAAGAAGTACAATATAAAAAAGGGCCATATTTCTTTATACTTTTTGAGTTTGCTGAGGGCCGATTCAAAATGGGCCGCATTTGGACCCCAGGCCGTAGTTTGGACACCCCTGGCATAGACCTTAAAGCCCTTCAATGTCAGTGTGTCCCTTCTTTATTCCCTAAAAGGAGACTAACGTGTGTTTCCTCTCTCCTCTTCCTGCAGTTTGTGGCGCAGCCGAACTGCCAGCAGCTCCTGGCGACGCTCTGGTACGACGGGTTCCCCGGCTGGAGGAGGAGACATTGGGCCGTCAAGCTGGTCACCTGCTTCATCATCGGACTGCTGTTCCCTTTCTTCTCTCTGGTGAGGAGGAGGAGGGAGGAAAGAAGGGAGGGAAAGGAAGGAGGGAGTTGGAGTGTAATGTAGGGAAGAAGGAGGAAGGAAGGGTGAGTTTGGAGTAGGAAAGGAGAGAAGAAGGGAGGGAAGACAGAGGAAGTGAGGGTGAAACAGGAAGGAGGGAGGAAGGGGAGGATAAAGTAGGAAACGAGAGAAGATATGAGAGTGTAAAGTAGGAAAGAAGGAAGGCGGGAAGATTGAGTTTGGAGTAGGAAAGGAGAGAGGAAGGGAAAGTGTAAATAAGAAAAGAAGAGAGGAAGTGAGAATGTTAAGTAAGAAAGAAGAGAGGGAGAGAAAGTGTAAAGGAGGGAAGAAGGAGGAAGGAACTTAGAATGAAAAGGAAGGAGGGAGGAAGGGGAGGATAAAGTAGGAAAGGAGAGAGGAAGTGAGAGTGTAAAGTATGAAAGGAGAGAGGAAGGGAAAGTGTAAAGTAGGAAAGGAGAGAGTGAGGAGGAAGGGCGAAAAAAGAGTGGGAAAGGAAGGAGGGAGTTAGAGTAGGAAAAGAGAGAAGATAGGAGGGAAGTGAGAGTGGAAAGCTGGAAAGGAAGCAAGAAGGAGGAAGCAAGTGAGAATGAAAAAGGAAGGAGGGAGAAAGGGGAGGATGAATTAGGAAAGAAGAGAAGAAGGGGAGAGTGTAAAGTAGGAAAGGAGAGAGGAAGGGAGAGTGTAAAGTAGGAAAAGAGAGAGGAAGTGAGATTGTAAAGTAGGAAAGGAGAGAGGGAGTTAGATCGTAAAGGAGAGAGGGAGGAGGAAGGGCACAACAAAAGGGGGAAAAGGAGGGAGTTGGAGTGTAAAGTAGGACAGAAGATAGGAAGGAAGGGGTGAAGGGTGAGTGTGGAGTAGGAAAAGAGAGAAGAAAGGAGGGAAGACGGAGGAAGTGAGAGTATAAAGCTGGAGAGGAAGGAAGAAGGAGGAGGAGGGAGGAAGGGGAGGATAAATTAGGAAAGGATAGAGGAAGTGAGAGTGTAAAGTATAGGAAACAAGAGTGGAAGTGAGTGTGTAAAGTAGGAAAGGAGAGAGGGAGGGGGAAGGGCACAAAAAGAGTGGGAAAGGAAGGAGGGAGTTGGATTAGGAAAGGAGAGAAGAAGGGAGGGAACACAGAGGAAGTGAGAGTGTAAAGCTGGAGAGGAAGGAAGAAGAAGGAGGAAGGAAGTGAGAGTGAAACAGGAAGGAGGGAGGAGAGGAGGATAAATTAGGAAAGGAGAGAGGAAGTGAGAGTGTAAAGTAGGAAAGGAGAGAGGAAGGTGGAATTTATAGAGTTTATTTTAAGATCCACGTCCTTTGTGGTGCGTTCAAGGACTCAAAACACCAAGCAGACTAAAGAGAGCACATGACAAGTCACAGCAGTCACCTCTTACTTGACTTAATGCTTTTATCTCTGTAAGATAATTCACTTTAAGTGTTTACATCCAATAACACGAGTACTGCCTTAATGTGATTAAGTTATTCATGTTTTTATAACAAAAACACATTTCTCTGTGTTATTCAATCTCATCTAAAGCCTCTCTGGCATGACTCACAGTGTTGAGGCTGCCAGCAGAGAGAAGATGAGCGGAACACAGCAATAACAACAACGACAATAACAACAAGAGCTTCCAACAATATCCATCAAACTTGTACCATATTTCAGACACAAGGTTAAAGAAGTTACAAGCAAAGGAACTATACAGCACGGTCAGCGCTAAGCTAAAGGTGGCTAATGTTGGGCTATAAAGGAACTACAGCACGGTCACATGACTTCACGTCACCACCGCTAAGCTAAAGGTGGCTAATGTTGGGCTATAAAGGAACTACAGTACGGTCACATGACTTCACGTCACCACCGCTAAGCTAAAGGTGGATAATGTTGGGCTATAAAGGAACTACAGCACGGTCACATGACTTCACGTCACCACCGCTAAGCTAAAGGTAGCTAATGTTGGGCTATAAAGGAACTACAGCACGGTCACATGACTTCACCTCACCACCGCTAAGCTAAATGTGGCTAATGTTGGGCTATAAAGGAACTACAGCACGGTCACATGACTTCACCTCACCACCGCTAAGCTAAAGGTGGCTAATGTTGGGCTATAAAGGAACTACATCACGGTCACATGACTTCATGTCACCACCGCTAAGCTAAAGGTGGCTAATGTTGGGCTATAAAGGAACTACGGCACGGTCACATGACTTCACGTCGCCACCGCTAAGCTAAAGCTGGCTAATGTTGGGCTATAAAGGAACTACAGCACGGTCACATTACTTCACGTCAACCGCTAAGCTAAAGGTGGCTAATGTTGGGCTATAAAGGAACTACAGCACGGTCACATGACTTCACGTCACCACCGCTAAGCTAAAGGAGGCTAATGTTGGGCTATAAAGGAACTACAGCACGGTCACATGACTTCACCTCACCGACGCTAAGCTAAAGGTGGCTAATGTTGGACTATAAAGGAACTACAGCACGGTCAAATGACTTCACGCCACCGCCGCTAAGCTAAAGGTGGCTAATGGTGGGCTATAAAGGAACTACAGCACAGTCACATGACTTCACGTCGCCACCGCTAAGCTAAAGGTGGCTAATGTTGGGCTATAAAGGAACTACATCACGGTCACATGACTTCATGTCAACACCGCTAAGCTAAAGGTGGCTAATGTTGGGCTATAAAGGAACTACAGCACGGTCACATGACTTCATGTCCCCACCGCTAAGCTAAAGGTGGCTAATGTTGGCTGTGATGAAGTTTAATCGTCTCATTTAGACACCTGTTAGCAACCAACGTTTTCAAATTCACCAGTGGGGTATTTACTGACATATGTAATATCGTACAACTAAAATCTCTTCCGCTTGAGTTAACCACAGACCTTTAGTTCAGGCTAATAACCAAAAAAACATTCATAAAACCAGTGTCTTCCTCTTCTCCCTCTTCCTCAGATCTACCTGTTGGCTCCTAAAAGTGCTCTGGGTCGCTTCGTAAAGAAACCCTTCATTAAGTTCATCTGCCACACGGCGTCGTACCTGACGTTCCTCTTCCTGTTGCTGCTCGCCTCGCAGCACATCGCCCGGACAAACCTCCACATGCAGGGACCCCCCCCCAACCTCGTGGAGTGGATGATCCTCCCCTGGGTGGTTGGTGAGTATTTATCAGATTTAGAATCAGAAACGGGTTTATTTTGTATTTGTTTTAATATTTGTACTGAAGGCACATAGAAAATACATTTGGGACATTGATAGGTTAGATTGAACAGTTCAATGCTACTAGTGTTCAGCTTAGTCTCTACTATTGTACATCAATTGACAAGCCACATAGTTGATCTTTCAGGAATGAGTTGCAACTACAGGTGTTTTTTTTTGCGATCACATGTTTTCTGTCCAAATAAAATAGCCCAGGGAGACGCAAGAGTTTAAACTGACTGATTGCATCTCCGTATTCTCTCTGAGATGATACAGAAGATTTCCAAATCATCTGTGATTTTTAAAAACCATCTGTTCTCCTTTGTTGTCTTTCAAACACTCAGATACAACAAAACAAAACAAACATTTTGATATGTGGAGGAAATGAAAAATGACTTGTGAGTGCGGGACAGAACAAACGCCTGAAGCTGCTGCCCAAAACAAAAAAAATGACAAAAGACGGAACGAAGAAAGCAAACAGAAACAACTTCAATTTGCTCATACTTGCATGACTGTGTGGATATGTGTGTGTGTGTTTGTGTTTGTGTGTGTGTGTGTGTGTGAATAATAATGTATGTGTGTGTGTGTGTTGCAGGCTTCATCTGGGCGGAGATTAAGGAGATGTGGGACGGCGGCTTCACAGAATATATTCACGACTGGTGGAACCTGATGGACTTCGCCATGAACTCTCTGTACCTCGCCACCATCTCGCTGAAGATAGTGGCCTACGTCAAAGTAAATATATTAAACTGTTAATTTAATATGTTGTATAAGTTACTGCTCTTCCCTACTGTGCAGTGAAATACACGTACCTGCAGGATATAGTGTCCTCAAAAGAGGAAGTGTTGAGACAATTCTCCTCCTTTTTGAAATGAATGATTCATTAAATATGTGTAAATATTTATTTGTTAGAAAAATCAAATGTGATAAAAAATCCACAAAATACTGGAAAAGAATTCCTACAAAACCTGAGAGAAACCAAGGAAGCATCAAATAGAAAATAAAGTGGAAAAAGATAAGAGACAAATAAAATAGAAGTAACATCCTATTAACTTAAAAGTTGTCTGACTTTCTTTTGAAAAAACTCAAAATATTATAAGGGTAATATTATTTTATTTATATGTAAAGAAATTATACAAAACATATTAGTTAAGGATGAAAAAAACATCTCCAAATATGTATATTATGAAATAAATGATTAGAAAAACACCATATATAATAATAACATGAGTTGCACGATCAATACTTTTACTTTACTTCAAAGTACATTTAACAGATTACACTCTTTTGAATCAGGTTTTTTTCATGCCTTTTCCACCACTGTTGTTGTGAAACAATACAGAATGATACTGTAAGGCAGGCAGATTGTAGAAAAGCATAAATAGGAGCTGAATTTAGGAGCAAACTGTCAGTTAGTTGACTTCAGACATTGACCTTTGACCCTTTTTAAACGGCAAACTAAAGTTACTGATGAACGAAGAATTAAAACAAGAGTTTTAATTTGATGCAAACTCAGATAATATTAAAGAATAGTCTCCATAGATACAAGATCTATATATGTATTAAGAGCAATTTGGTGCACACACACACACACACACACACACACACACACACACACACACACACACACACGCGCGCCAGACGGCCGGGCCATCTGCAGCAGCTGTGAGTCACTGATGGTGGCGGCTGGACCTCCTACACACACAGCTTTAAAAACACACATATATACATACAGATACACACAACTGTATCCTGACACGCACGCACACACACACACACATACACACACACACACACGGACGACTGTAAACATGCACACAGATGCACACTCGTTAATTCCTATAATTTGTTGCACCTTCTCTCAGATGCACTCACTTTAACTCCCTCTCTCACACAAACACACACACACACACACACACACACACACACACACACACACACACACACAGTTACATTTAGCAGGAGACCATCAGCACTCCAGAGGATTTTAATTGTGGCTGAATATTTGAAGGAGAAAAGAAAAAGTAAAACATATTTTGAGCCAACAGCTTATTAGCGTGTGTGTGTGTGTGTGTGTGTGTGTGTGTGTGTGTGTGTGTGTGACGTGTGTTAATGCTAATAGCGGCAGAGTTAACAAGTCCAACGGCTGAATTGAGAATGAGGAGGAATCAGAGCGTGAGACGGAAAGATGAATAAACCAAAGTGAAGAGAGTCACAGAAACAGAGAGGATGCTGGGAGTAAAAAAGAGTGATGTGTGTGTAGAAGTGGCAAAAGAGGAGAGAAAGGTTTGTGAGCAGGAGGGATTGAGAGGAGAGTGTGTTGACTTTTTAAAGATCAGCGTGGAGCTTCAGGAGACTCAGAGGATTATGGGAAGTTATCCTGCTGTGTCAAAGACTCCATCAAATCTGTCTCACCTTCTCAGATCTGATGATTACTGTCAAAACGTGTTGGTTAGAGATAGGAACATCAGTGTGACGAAGTGCATTACCCCTAAAGCTCCTACAACTTAATGTTAGGATGTGTGCAAAGGCATCTGGCGATTGGTCGATTAGTTATTATATCCTGTATATCTTATCACCGTATGATATATGCATAAACCCCCCGATATTTAGCATTTAGTTTACGAAAACCTTAATACAAAGACTTCATCTTATGTCTCTTATAAAAGGCATTTCTGTGTTTATGCTGAGCTTGATAACACGTGGTTAATGTTCTTATTTCACTCATAAATAGACAGAATACAAACATATACACCCTCATTTTAGAGTGCTTTTCTCACTGTCCTTTAAAGGACGAGACTAAGGTGCCGTTTACACGAGGACAAAACGGGTTGTATCCGTTACTTTTCTCTCGCGTATAGCCCGTTCGCTCACACGAGGCCGACACGTAAACGCGTAAACGGACCCCGCAAACGATAACGGGTCCCAAGGTGGATAGATCTGCAAACGGAACGCTCTGGGGGGGCAAACGGCTCCGTGTGTACGCCCTATACACCTATACGATCATTTTCTGATAACGATGAAAGAGCCCCGCCTCCCTCTCCCCACGTCTCCCTCTCCCCACGTCTCCCTCTCCCCATGTCTCCCCCTCCCCATGTCTCCCTCTCCCCACGTCTCCCTCTCCCCACGTCTCCTGCTCAGAGATCAGCTGCTGGGCTGTCAGAAGAGGGGGAGGAAAAGAGAGGCTCCGTTTATTATTCTTATATTATTATATAGAGTCGTTATCAATTTGTTTTAAAGCTCAATAAATAACAAAGAAGACCTCTGACCGGCACTTTTCTAATTTTCTCCGGAAGATTTAAACTTTAACGGACATGTTGACCGGCGAAAAAAAATGTTAACGGAAACTCTGCCGCACAGTTCCCTCGTCCCTTGGAAGAGGCGGAGAGGTGGGTGTTTTTCATCTGCTGGTGGACTACCGGAGAGATCTACAGCAGGAGCACACGCCGTCCACCGCGGAGAATAAACAGAAGGGCAACCATGGCAACCATGCTCCGGGGTCTTCTTCGCTGCTTTTGGTGTAGTTTGTGGCGGCAGCAGCGCCACTTACAGGCCCGGCATATGTACTACAGCGTTTCCAGCGGGTCGAGCGGTCTCGTGTGCACGGACACGTTAATTGAGCCGAATGCGTGTGAACGGAAGACTTTTTTGAAAACGAATTCGGTGCGTAAACGCAAACGTACCCGTTTCGTCCTCGTGTGAATGGGGCCTAAAAGAGTTACAGTGGATTTCAAAAAGGCTCTGCTTGTGTTTTTATTTATGCTGTTTTTGTATTTCTTTGTCACTCAGTGTTTACTCTTCCTCTCTTTCTCCCCCGTCTCCCCCCCCTGCAGTATTTTAGAAAATAAATGATTAGGAAAACCCCATATCTTTATACACCTTTCTGACTCTTTGTCACGAGTGTTCTCTCTTTCCCCCCCGTTGAAGTGAGGGAGGGAGAGTCTCTGATGGGTTGGATTTAATGCTATTCAACTTTTCCAACTGTTTATCACTGAGTGTCTACTTGTAATAAATTCTCTCAACTCTTTCTCTCTTTCTCCCCCGTCTCCCCCCCTGCAGTTTAACTCCTCTCGGCCGAGGGTAATTCATGAAATATATGTAAATATTTGTTAAAAAAGTCAAATGTGATAGAAATCCCCAAAATACTGGGAAAAAATCCTACATAATTTGAGAAAAACCAAGGAAGCATAATAGTTAGAAAAACATCTCCAATAGAAAATACATTATAAGGAAAACCCCATATCTTTGTACACTTTTCCGACTCTCTGTCACTGTTTGTTTACTCTTTCTCTCTTTCTCCCCCGTTGAAGTGAGGGAGGAAGAGTCTCTGATGGGTTGGATTTAATGCTATTAAAGGTCTCCTATTAAGCAAAATCCTCTTCTTCATGTCTCTTCTACATCAACGTGTGTCCCCTCTTCTTCATGTCTCTTCTACATCAACATGTATCCCCTCTTCTTCATGTCTCTTCTACATCAACATGTGTCCCCTCTTCTTCATGTCTCTTCTACATCAACATGTGTCCCCTCTTCTTCATGTCTCTTCTACATCAACATGTGTCCCCTCTTCTTCATGTCTCTTCTACATCAACATGTGTCCCCTCTTCTTCACGTCTCCTCTACATCAACATGTGTCCCCTCTTCTTCATGTCTCTTCTACATCACCATGTGTCCCCTCTGTGTAAAGAGACTCTGAAAGTTTCAGGAACAAAGATTCTCTCTCTTTTTGTCCTGATCCATTTCTATAAAAACCTGTCTGAAAATGAGCTGATCAGATTTTGGCCACTTTGTGATGTCATCACGATATGTTGGCTTGTGTAACCATTAGCCAATCAGCAACCAAGGTAACCCCCCCCCCCCCCCCTTATCACCTGAATCTCCTCCTAGAGCACCATTGTATTCTTTTTAACCAAATCTCTCTCAGAGGGGCGTGGGGAGGGGCTCCTTATTTTCATCAAGTAACAGACAGAGAATCAGCACTTTGGAAACAGGGCTGAAACAGAGGGGATTATGGGATGCTGATGAAAAACAGTATAATAGGGGACCTTTAAACTGTCCGATGTTTCTCCGTGAGTGTTTACTTGTAATAAACTCCTCCCCCTCTCCCCCTCTCCCCCTGCAGTATAACTCCTCTCGGCCCAGGGAGGAGTGGGAGATGTGGCACCCGACCCTCATCGCCGAGGCTCTGTTTGCCATCGCTAACATCTTCAGCTCTCTGAGGCTCATCTCTCTCTTCACCGCTAACTCCCACCTGGGCCCGCTGCAGATCTCCCTGGGGAGGATGCTGCTGGACATCCTCAAGTTCCTCTTCATCTACTGCCTGGTACGGACATTATAAAAACACCGCTTCTCATACTAGGATGGGTTAAATGCTAAATGCAGAGGCTAAAATACATTTTGCACAAGTGTGGTTATTGAACACGGTTTATGTTTGAGTCCTACATGGCCTTTTTCATTTTTAATATCCACTTCAAAATAAACGTACCTGCTCATTAACTAGCTTATTCACAATACTAGCCTGTAGATTCATTATATGTATTATTAAGAAGCATAAATACAAAGTTTAGCCTGCACAGAGGCCACTTTAGGACATCACAGAGAATCTTATCAGGCTCATTTCAGTTATTGCAAGATATTAAAAAAACACTAGAAAACTCATTTTAAATGGGAATTATTGGATATTTACATTTCTTCCACTAAAGAGGAAGAAATGTAAATAGTGTAGCCTGCACAGAGGCTATTTTAGGACATCAAAGACTTTTCTTGTTGTGCTCATTTCCAGCTTAGAAGCATGCTAATGGTTAGAGTTAACATCATGAAACCCAAACTAAATACTCTGATATTCTTCCCACTAATGATCTAAAGTCTGTCCTGAAAATGTTAGGGTATCTTAAATGTAGATAATCAGGCTAATTACAAGCATATTAGCATGCTAACGCTAAACCTTTAACAGTTAGTACGTTTCAACTACATTACTAGCCTACTACAACCTACCTAGTATACATATACATCAAATAAATTGTATACAAGAGAAAAATACAATATGTGCAAATGTGAAATGTCAAGTATGGTACAGCTATTAAAGCCATGCAGCATGTTTGCATCCATGCAT
>CM062286.1:4064250-4131750 GCA_031216635.1 Dissostichus eleginoides
TTTCCCCTAAATATAGGCAACTGTGCTGTGATAATTCAGTATGACTATAGTTTATGGACAGAACAATGGACAGTATCAACAGTAAATGCTTTCATTTTGAAGTTGAAGTAATTTGTGTATGGCTTTGTCGCTCGCTTAAGTGATGTTTATTGGATGCTAGGGGCAGAAGTCATATTTCTTTACCTTTCTTTTGGTTTATCCTAACAACATTGGCAGGTGTAATGTTCATTTTAGTTTGGACTAGAATATTGGAGGAAACTCATCCACTGTTAAGGCTTAGTGACTGCCATGTTCTTCTACTTAACGTTATCTTAAATCTTCTGTAGTTTCTCTCTGTGCAGTATTTTAGTTTCCATCTGGATTCACATTTCGTGCCAGCGAGTCCCACGTCGTTTCACTTCCATCAACTTCACGACTGATTCTTAATCTATTATCGCTCCCAGCTGCCTGCCGCTCCTGTCAGGAGGAGTTTGAGTAAAAAAAACAAGCGATAAATGGATTGTACTGTTTAGTTTTACAGCGGTACGACACGTCTCATATCTTTTACATCAGCCTGCCTGCCACTGAAGGCTTTTAGACTCAACTTTATTTATTTCCTCACACACATTTACAAGCAGCTCTCAAAGATTTAGGAAGTCGTAAGCAATCTGTAACATAAGATGCTCCATTTACTTTAATTTACAGACATTAAATATGAGAAAATATGAGCCTCAGAGTTTGTTCTGCTGCAGATTTACAGACTTGGTGAACTCATATTGAACAGGGAAAGACAAATAATGACAGTCACATATAAATAAATGATCGTCTGCAGCTTTTTTAATGTCTACCATCAGTTAAATGTGTTGGAAGACACTCTGAGGATCTTAATCTGACAAACCCTGCAGAGGAACACCCGTTTATCCATCGAACCCGCAGCTCTTTGTAAATGAAAGTAATTTTTATGTGTCACTTTTAGTGTTTTTTGCTTTATGATGAATGCCAGCCTCTTTATTTTAAGGTGTTTTATTGTGTGTGTGACTGGTGGAGCAACACACACACACATTATAATCCTGCATACTTCATCTTGTTCTTCATTTTAACGGATAAAGTTTGGCGGAGCGTTCTTTAACTTCCTGACGTTTCACGCAAATCGCAAATCCCCATAGGAATGAATGGGAAATCGACGTGAACAGAGCTCAAAATCATCCAACTTTGAGGTCATACTGATTCGCCAAACTTTAACGGAAAGTAAATATTAAAAGTTTAACCAGCTCTCCAGACTCTCAACTTCATTGGACTAAAAGGGTTTTTTGATAGATGGAACGGTTTTCCTACAATCACCGTTTAAGTTTTGTGACATTTTCAGATTTTATAATGGTGTGTGTATGTGACGGAATGTTCAGAGTGATGACATCATCACTTGGAGTGTAGAGGGCCTTTAAAATCTCCTTGAAAAAATATCTTAAAACTGCTCTAAATCCCATAATATTCAGTCTTTTCACATAATTGTTGTTGATTTTAGCAGCAAATGTAGTCAGCGTTGTCTCGATGCTTTCATTATATTACAAGGACGTACAAATCTTGCCCGAAAGTGCCCTTGAGTGAGAAAAACTCCAGCTGTCTCGCCCATAGACGACCATGTTAAAATGTCAACAATTGTTGCCGGGCAGACTTTCAAACTTTCTCTACCACTTCTTCAAAATAAAATAAAAGCAACCAGACAGCCACTGCTATCAATACCTACAAAACGCTGGTGATATCAGCATCGTGAACAAAACCAAGTGCCAGCAGTCACACGGTCACATTTTCATGGAGGAACGTTTTCTAGTTTCTTTGTAGTTCTCCTTGGATGAATCCTTCAAAATAAAAGCCTTCTTGTGTGTCCTCAGGTTGTTCGAGACGCTGCAGTCGTTGTTCTGGTCGATATTCGGGCTTCTGAATCTGTACGTGACCAACGTGAAGGCAAGGCACGAGTTCACGGAGTTTGTCGGGGCGACGATGTTCGGGACGTACAACGTGATTTCTCTGGTGGTTCTGCTCAACATGCTGATCGCCATGATGAACAACTCCTACCAGCTCATCGCCGTGAGTCACAACGATGCAAAGAGAGTGGACAAATGATATAAACTATACTGAAAATATATCAAACATTGGCAGGTGGCAGGTGTTGCCGTTTCACATCATTCAAATTCAACTTGTTAGACTAAAACAGACTTAAAGCTCAGGTTGAAGACACTTTTTTGGGATATTTTATTTATTCTTTTATTGCACATTCTTCACTTACTTATTTTATTTTACTTCTAAATTGTATTTTTATTTTATCTTTATATTGCACATTCTTACTTTTCTATTATACTTTGCTTAACCTTTATTGGATATTTGTATATTATTTTATTACACATACACATTTTGAATCCATTTAATTTATTTCTTGCACATTGTTTCAGTTTTGAATTATTTATAAAAGTTTTTTATGTGTTTTATTTTATTTCATTCTAAAAAACAGCAACGAAACCACATTTCTCCAGGATAAATTAAAGGTCACCTATCATGCTATTTTTAGGCAATAGCATAGGTCTCAGATATATAAAAATATATTAAAAACATTTCTATGAAGTGTTTTGCTCAAAATACCAAACAGATCACCCATTCTAGCCATGCCTCATATCCCTCTATTTCACTTCCTGTTTCAAAAGGGCTGATTTGGGGTATAAAGCTTTAAAAAATTGATAACAATTAAAAGAGGAGGGGGCTGAGCTCATGCGGGACCCGGCAGCTATTGTCTAAACTAAATACTGCCGTGATGAAACGCCATATCATGGATTATCAAGGATTCTTTCTGAAACAGTATGGAGCTCAAAGGCTTTCTCTCTTGCCGGTTATACCACAAGGTGAGTTCCTTTTTATTTCCTGCTTCTTCACACACATGCTCTCCAGTACAGGTTAGCTCTGAGTGTTAGCGATGCTAATGTAAACACCGACCATATTACGTCCAAAACAGTCAGGCATTGTTTCTGATAGCAACTTTCTGATAGGCCCGTGGGTCCACATTTCAGATATTACGTCATATCGGACGCAAATCTGGATCAGCTCCGTTGTTCCCCGTTTTTAGAGATTTGGGTACGGAGGAAAAGAGAGAGGGTTTTATTTTCTGACGCTGCGTGAGTTCCCCGACACACCGGGGACACATGTTGATGTAGAAAAGACATCACAAAGTGCATTTTGCAGGATAGGTCCCCTTTAAATCTAAAAAACAGCAACGAAACCCATCTTCTCCAGGATAAATAGTATTCTGTCTCTGATCTGATCTTCGTCACCTCAAGGTCTTTAAGTGCTTTAATGACTAAATAACCAACATAACAACATCAATAAAGCCTCACAAACCCCTCCTCCTCTCTCTCTCTCCTCCTGCAGGATCACGCCGACATCGAGTGGAAGTTTGCTCGCACCAAACTGTGGATGAGTTACTTTGACGAGGGCGGCACGCTGCCCCCCCCCTTCAACATCATCCCCTCCCCCAAATCCATCCTCTTCCTACTGCTGTGGCTCCACAACAAGCTGTGCAGGGGGGGCGGCCCCGCAGGCGAGCACTCGCACAAGTGTGAGAACCTGCGGGAGTTCACGGTAAGAGAAGAAACAATATTTTCTTCTTATGTCTTTATATAAAACTTGTATTCTTATTTGTATATATTTGTTTCATTTGTATTGCACATTCCTATCTTAAACTCATATGTTTATATAAATATTTGTATGTGTGAGGAAGCTTTGCAAGGCCACCAGTCACTCTCTTAGCATATCACCTATTTAAAGTAGTATTCCCAGTAACATTTATACACACAGCAGCTTTTTTTGCTAACATATTAGCCGTTATAGTTTGTGTCATCCATGTTAAGCTCCCTGCGCCTCAGAGAAACGATATTTTAATCATGCGTTCATGAAAAAAGCCGACTGTAATATTAGATTTGGATTCGTTGTGACCGACTGCAGCTCTGGACTCTCGCTCCACTTCAGAATAAAACTCCCCGAGTCGCTAACCTGAAGGAGAAACCTTTATTTATTCATGTGCAGACTAATACTCTGCCATCTGCCGTCACTGAAGCATCACGCAAACAAGCTGCGATCCTCCAAAAAAACAACAACAACCCATATGCTAAAACTCATGTTAACAAGTCGCCGAGGACTCTGTGCACGAGGCTGAGAGTTCAGAGAGGAACGAGTTCACAAACGTGACGTCTCTGCAGGGAAAGTGTGCTTTAAATCTCTCCGTTTGATGATAAAGTGCAACAGAAAACATGAGAAGCTACGTTCAGAACTCTGAGCAAAATATGTCTCATACTGTCACTGGTTTTCTTTACATATAACTACTCAAAGTCCTCATTTTGACAGTTTTATTCAGCTATAAGTATAAGAAAACAGCATTACACACTGCTCTTTTTAATATCTCTGCTCTGTTTTATTAAAAAAAGATATAACTTTTGACTTTACATATGAATTGGGCTCATGCTGATACTAAAAAGCTCTTATTAAGAGATTTTATGACCAATAAATAATGGTTTGGATTACAATAATATGACATTTCTTAAAGTAAAATGTTGAGAAATGCATGTTTTTTGAGTACCAACACGTACATCTTTTAGTCAACGTGCCGTATTATAAGCAATGTATTTAGCTTTCTCAATTTAAGAAACACTAATCACAAACAACGAATGGGACTAGTTTAAAGAGGACATATAATGCGAGTGTTGCGTACTGAATCAAAGTTTGAAAAGTAACTCAAGTTTGAAAAGAAAAGAAGTGGAATAGAAGTAGAACATTCAGAGTGAGGAGAGAAGTGATACATATATATTTTAAGAGAAACACAGTCAGACATCAGCTGTGTGTCTGCGAGCAGATAAACACATCCAACAGTCAGTCATCTGGAGACACACACACACACTACACACACACACACACACACACACACACACACAGAAACACACACACACACGCTGATTACAGCTGGCATGTTCACCTCAACTGGAGTCGGCTGAGTTATATAAGCCAGCCCACACGAGTTCACACAGAGATCTGATCAAGGGAGTGTGTGTGTGTGTGTGTGTGTGTGTGTGTGCGTGCGTGCATGCGTGCGTGCGTGCGTGTGTGTGTGTGTGCGTGCGCGTGCGTCTCATGCTGTTTGCACGTGCGTGCAAACAGCATGAGATATGGAAGATGTGGGGAGGATGAATGCAGGTTTTTATCAGATCCTTCACTTAAGCAGAGTTAGGTACTTTTTGTGTATTTGTGCAAAACATCTACTTTTATCTTTCTGCATATTATAATTGAATTGATCGGACAAATCGATCGACCCCTGCACCTCCTCTTGTTTACGTTTGATGATTTATTTTGTTTTCCAGTGACTTTTATTGACTGTTATGGATTAAAGCATTCTTGAAGATAGACGAAAAAGATGGGAATACTTAATATAATTCATCTTTAAGCTTTCTGCAGCTTATACTTTTCTAATGAAACCAACTAGGCTGTTTTGTTGAGGAATAATACAAGTGGAAGGTAAAATATTGCCTTAAACTATATGATTTGCATACAGTATGTCCTTTAATAAAATATGCATTAAAACAACTTCAAAAAGAAGTGCAAAAGTGTCCAATCAGCTCTCCTGCAAATGCAAATGTGCGTGCATGTCATTTAGGAGAAAACCCTAAACAACCGGAGGAACACCCTGCAGGAAAAGCAGCTATTTGAGCCTGCGACCCATAAATAAATGCTTAAATCACATGTGTTTCAGAAGATAATACTTCATTCTTGAATGCACATTTATCCCGTTCTCTGTTTCTCAAATGTTGTCTTCTTTTGTTTTGCTTTAAGTTACAAAGAGCTGCATGCTAAACCTGTTTACTCTGCAGAACATCCTTAAAAAGAAAGACATATCAAATTATGTTTCATTACATTTTAAAAGTGACTTTTTGCTTTAATAATTCCACATTTAAATGCACATTTATCACGTTGTCTGTTTCTCTTATTTTAACTCTTGTATGTCGTCTTTTGTTCAGCGTTGAGTCACAAAACATAAATAACGTTATTTCTGCAGCATCAGTTTCAGAGCGTGCTTCCTCTCTCTAAAATAATCTGAATGCTCTCAGTACTTGTTGTAATTGCCTCTAAAAGTTAATGAGGTGAGAAGAGGTTTTAAAAGCAGGGGTCACTTCAGGGGGTCTCTCCAAAATAAAAGCCCTACACCCATTTTTTATTGGAGCAAAAAATGATGAACAGCCTTCATTAATCAGCAGCAAAATGAAGTTAAAGTAATTCTGCGAGCCGGAGGCAATTTATCTTTTGTTCTAGTTTCTGATAATTATTCTTCAAAAGAGGATGTTACTATAATGAAAGTACGGAGCCCCTAAAGGTTCACGGAAAAAGAAAAAGTATCTCGTGCGCACGATATACTTTTTCGTTCGCACGATATACTTTCTCGTGCGAACGAAAAAGTTACCGGTGCGCCAAGTAGGAAGTGGAGCGCACAGGAGACCACCGTTTCATTGCAGACTGTTGTGTTTATGTGGGGAAATGGCAGAGCATACATTATTTGAGATATATTTCAAACTCTGACTTCATTTTAGGGACATGTCGGCCAGGGGCGTAGAGCTATTTGTTTAAGCACCGGATCGACAAAACAGGAGAGTGAACCAGTCTGCCTTGATCTATGAATTCACTCTCACAGTATCTGCTATCTGCGCGCAGAGAGCTGTGTCTTTTAAGCGCCGTCTTCACTGTGTTTTCCTTCATTAGAACAGCTGAATAGAGATCGAGGCTGCTACGTTTTAACCACACACACACGCACACACATCGAACTGCCCGATTATTCCCCCTATTACTCGTTTTATGAAGGAGATGTCCGGTCACCAGGGCGCATGATGTGTAAATAACCCAATTTGTGTTCTGTGAAACTGAAAAGGATATTACATTGTTTGTGTTACTTTCGTTGCAGTTGTATATAGCCTATGTCTTAAATGTAATTTTAGGTTAACTTCCTGTTTTATTTAGATTTATTTTATTTTGAAGGCGAGTTTATGCTGTTGACAGGAAGTTGTTGTTGCTATGGAAACAACGTGACGGAGAAAAGGAGCGGAGATTAACGGAGAAAAGTAATATCTACATATAAAGACGGAGAAAGTAAAGGATAACGTTTATGTTTAAGTGTTAGCCCCCCCGAAGAGGCACAAGCTCTTACGTTGATATTGGAGATTTCAATAAATTCATATCATCAGTCAACATGATGTGTGTGTTTGTGCTCTGCTCAGCTCCGCTTTGTATGTGTGTGTCCGACACCGGCATTTGTTTTCAAATTACCATGAACAGTAATTTACACACATCTGGCTAACTCCATATTTGTATTCCCAAGTGAAAGAAGTTTGTTTAATCTTAATCTCGATGTAGTGCTAAATGCTGTCGGCGTGCACCGGAACGACCGCCACTATCATAATATATTCTGAAAATAAATGCCCACACACACACAAACATACACACACACACACACCCTGGCGACCGGACATCTTCATAAAACTAATAATATGGCGTAATAATCGGGCAGTTCGATGTGTCTAACCATGAGAAAGTATCTTGTCCGAAAGTATATCGTGCGCACGAGAAAGTATATCTTGCGAACGAGATACTTTTTTTTTTCATGAACCTTTTGGGGCTCCGTATGAAAGTGTGTGTGATTGGAGAAATGTGATTAACATGATGATCTGTTTTTGTGTTGCAGGAACGCCACGCTGACAGTCTGATTCAGAACCAGCATTACCAGGTCAGTGTGTGTGTGTGTGTGTGTGTGTGTGTGTGTGTGTGTGTGTGTGTGTGTGTGTGTGTGTGTGAGAGAGATAGGAGGTGACCCTTAACCTTGATGACAGTTATCTTTCCAAGCGATCAATACTTACATCCCTGGATTAATTTCCTCAGTTTCAAATTAAAACCAATAACAAAAACAAGAAATGTCGTTATTTTGTACATTTTAACACCTTATCCAACTTGAAGAGGTATATAGCCAAAAGAAAGAAAAAAGTTGTTATTATTTGATATATGCCCCCAGAGTTAAATGAGAAATTGATGCCTCTCTTATTTGTACGGTTCAAATGTAGCTATAAACAGGAGACTCTTAACTTAGCTTAGCATAATGGCTGGAAACAGATGGGAACTGCTAGCGTAGCTTATCTAAAGGAAACAAACTAAGGTCACCAATAAACACAATAAGCCTGACTTTTTAAAAGTGTTAAAAAGGGTATATAAGGGGAAAATGGACTACATCAGAATGTGTTTTTTATGTGGTTGTTTCATCTTTTCTTTGGGACTATATTTGTATTTCTTTACTGTGGTTAAACTTCTCGCAGCTGAGATTTAGAAATGTTCCGTGTCTTCAGATACAATTGAAAGTGAGCAGTGTTTTTAAAATTCTTAAGTAAGACACTTGATTGTTCTTGGCAGCCGTGATGTTATTCTGATTAGCTTTTGGGGGATTTTTGTTGCGAATAAATGGATATCTTGTGTTCTGACACCTCACGTTGGCAGTGTGTGTGCAGCAGTGTGTGTGTGTGTGCAGCGCCAGTACTTTGTGTTTGGCAGTGCCGAACGCTGCTTTGATTCCCGTCCATGTTCTGAAGGATTGCTGCAGGAACGTGCCCTTCACTTTAACTTTGAGTGTGTGGTGTGTTCCTGGCAGAGGAGGAGAGTGACATGTGTTACTGTGGGAGGATGCAGTGTGTGTGTGTGTGTGTGTGTGTGTGTGTGTGTGTGTGTGTGTGACCGCCCACTGAGCACCAAATGCTGGATAAATCTCTCTTTGCTCTTTAAATCAATCAGGGTCATCTGTCTCTTTGGCTGATTACTTAATGAGATAAATAACATTTTATTTCAACGGTTGGGTTTTAATATTCTGTATTTTGTGGCAAAATGAGCGAGTTTAACACGTAGGATAAGAGTTTTAAACATTACCATTTTATATATATTTATAAATATATATGAATTAAATAATGAAGTTCAAAGACAGTGAAGTAACCATGACAATTGTCTCCAACAGGAAGTGATCCGCAGCCTGGTGAAGAGGTACGTGGCGGCCATGATACGCAGCGCCAAGACGGACGAGGGACTGACGGAGGAAAACTTTAAGGTGGAGTATTTTTAGCTAATAGTTATTAGTTTTACGCTTTTTGTAACAACAATCAAAAAAAGTAATTTTCCTCCAATTTGCTTAAGGTGACATGTCTCGATGCTTTAATGTTCAAAAAGCTCTTTATTGTTCTCATACTGCCTGTGCTGCAGCACCTCTTTTCACCCTCTGTCTGAAACCAGAGCCCAGTCTGCTCTGATTGGTTAGCTGGCCGGCTCTGTTGTGATTGGTCAACCGCTTAGAGATGTCCCGCCCCTTAGCCTATCACGTACAATGTGTTGGAGCGCTAGCCAATAGAAGCGCACATGTTACACATTGATGTCACTTTGTTCTGGAAGTAAACAAAGGAGTCCAACAAGCATATTAGGGCCCCTTTAAATGTATTAGACGAGGGACTGTTGGTAGAAACATTTAAGGTGCCACTGTTGTCAGGGAGACGCTAACAAGGGATCCAAATAAGTGGATAAAAAAAGAAAACGGCAACAAAAAGGCTGAAACACAAGGTGCACACTGCAACTGTTTACAAAATGATATAATATTGAATTGGATTGGAAAAATATTAAGATATATTATGTATTTCATATCGCTCAGCCTTATCTATATCTGATCTGGCATTTAAATGTATTTACACAATATTTATAATTTCTTTATCCTCTTCATTTCACCTCAGACTATGATTTTAAACTTCTAACAGCAACAAACATCCACTTTTAATTTGCAGATGAAGGGTTAGCATCGTGTTTACATTCACACCAAAAGGCAGACCTGCACATTAAGATATTAAAACAATTATTTCACCTCCTGCCCAAAATCCACAGCTCCTCCGAATACCGAAAAATCCTTGCAGACCCGTAAATTATTCCCAACTGTTTTAGCTCCAGAGTCTGTTTCCCATGATGCATCTGGAGCGCAGCCTGGGCTTTGAAGTGGAAAATTCCTCTGGGCTTTAAAAAACGCAGAAACAACATCAGGTGCACATCGGGCTGAATCACACACACACACTCCGACCCTGTGTGTGTGTGTGTGTGTGTGTGTGTGTGTGTGTGTGTGTGTGTGTGTGTGTGTGTGTGAGGAGTCGTCTTAAAAGTGCACAGATTGTTCATGTGTTTAACATCAGCTGCATGTTGAACTAAATCAGGAATACATGTGCAGCATTTGGATCCCAGATGGCGAGTAAAAAAGATATGAAGTAGTTGTGATCATATCTTTAAAAATTAAAAACATCAACATTTACTGGTGCATAGTGTTTGGTTTATAGCTCGGGACTAGTGTCTCTACTTTAAAGAGTCCTCTCCTGCTGATGTTCAGGTGTATATCAGTATGTAGTGTCTCTACTTTAAAGAGTCTCTCCTGCTGATGTTCAGGTGTATATCAGTATGTAGTGTCTCTACTGTAAAGAGTCCTCTCCTGCTGATGTTCAGGTGTATATCAGTATGTAGTGTCTCTACTTTAAAGAGTCCTCTCCTGCTGATGTTCAGGTGTATATCAGTATGTAGTATCTCTACTTTAAAGAGTCCTCTCCAGCTGATGTTCAGGTGTATATCAGTATGTAGTGTCTCTACTTTAAAGAGTCCTCTCTTGCTGATGTTCAGGTGTATATCAGTATGTAGTGTCTCTACTTTAAAGAGTCCTCTCCTGCTGATGTTCAGGTGTATATCAGTATGTAGTGTCTCTACTTTAAAGAGTCCTCTCCTGCTGATGTTCAGGTGTATATCAGTATGTAGTGTCTCTACTTTAAAGAGTCCTCTCCTGCTGATGTTCAGGTGTTTATCAGTATGTAGTGTCTCTACTTTAAAGAGTCCTCTCCTGCTGATGTTCAGGTGTATATCAGTATGTAGTGTCTCTACTTTAAAGAGTCCTCTCCTGCTGATGTTCAGGTGTATATCAGTATGTAGTGTCTCTACTTCATGTCTCCATGCTTTAATGTTCAAAAAGCTCTTTATTTTTCTCATACTGCCTGTGCTGCAGCACCTCTTTTCACCCTCTGTCTGAAACCAGAGCCCAGTCTGCTCTGATTGGTTAGCTGGCCGGCTCTGTTGTGATTGGTCAACCGCTTAGAGATGTCCCTCCCCTTAGCCTATCATGTGTTCTTTAAATCATTAGTTAAATCTCTCCTTTAAATGAAATAGTCCTTTTATTTGATGGTGGAGTATTTCCCTCCTCTCTCTTCAGTCTCTACTCCCTCCACTTGTCCTCCCTCCTCCTCGTCTCCTTGACCTTTACCTTCCTCTCCTCAGCACCTCCTCCTGAGTCCTTACCTCCTCTTCACCTTCTGCCTCTTATCATTGATGTCTCACCTTCCCTCCCTCCTCACCCTCCTCGCCCTCTTCACCCTCTTCTTCCTCTCTGTTATTTCATTTCAGTTTTTTCGCCTGAATGTAAGAATACTTATTTTCTCCTCTCTCTCTCTCTCTCTCTCTCTCTCTCTCTCTCTCTCTCTCTCTCTCCAGGAGTTGAAGCAGGACATCTCCAGTTTCCGATACGAAGTCCTGGATCTCCTCGGTAACCGCCGTCCTCCCCGGCGACAGTACTCCTCGTCCAGCGAGACGACGAGAGACGACGGCGCCGCGGCGTCAGAAGACGACAGCGAATCAGGCGACGGCTGCTCGAGCCAGAGGTCAAAGGGCGTGACCTTCATGACGCCGATGGAGGACGAGGAGGACGAGAAGAGGACGTCGCCAACGCTCGGCGTGTCCGCGTTGGTGCGCTCGATCTCGGGCTTGACGAGGATAGAAGGAGTGGGCGATGGCGAGGAGGAAGAGGAGGAAATGGAGGAAGAAGAGGAGGAGGAAGAGGAGGGGAAACCAAAGAGCAACGGGCTGAAAACGGCCGTCGTCCCTCATTCCTCCTCCTCCCCTTCGTCTTTCTCCTCGACTTTCTCCTCGTCGTTCGCCCGCACGAGGAGTCGCCTGCAGCGCCTGGCTCCCGGGTCGAAAACGGACTCCTTCAAACGCCTCTCCTTCCTGTTTTCCCGCTCAAAACGCCGAGCCCCGCCCACGCCGTTGCAGTCCTCCTCGTCGTCCTACACCATCTCAGACGGGTTCCTGCGTCCCCTGCGGAGCCACGACTTCGACCTGGACGACGTGTCGAGGAGCGAGTCGCGTCTGCACGAAGTGGGACGCCGTCGACGGTCGGGCGACCTCATCATCGGCGACCCGGCGTTCTCCCCGCGGAGGACGAACGGGGGGCGGGACTCCCTCCTCTTGCCCCTCCCCCCTCCGTGCCCCTGCCAATCACTGCACTGCGCTTCCAACATGTCAGAATCCAGCTCCCGCCTCCTGGACTCCAGCGAGGACGTTTTCCAGGGCGAAGGAGGAGCAGGTGGAGGTGTGGAGGAAGGAGGAGGAGGAGGAGGGGGGGGGTCGGGGTGATGATGGTGATGGGCGGGTGGGTTGGACCGTGCGGTGATGATGTCATCGGGGACAGCTGTGATGTCATAGAGGAATCTGTCACCACGCAGCTATAGAAGGGACGGACAAAACTGTTGTTTTTCCTTTTGTTTTGTTTTTGTTTTGTTTTTAAAAATGGCGTTCGGAGGGACGGAGAGAGACGGAGAGAGACGGAGAGAGACGGAGAGAGAGGAGGCGGCGGAATGTTCTAGAACTCGAAGGGATGCGGGGTTCTGGAACCCTTCTGCGCGCGCTGAGGATTCTAGAATGCAACGATTCCAGAGATCAAAGGACGTTTTGATAATTGTTTTGGCGAGGAAAGATGGCATTCACTCTACAGAAGGTTCTAGAACTCACTCTACAGAAGGTTCTGGAACTCTACGGAATGTTCTAGAACTCACTCTACGGAAGGTTCTAGAACTCTACGGAATGTTCTAGAACTCACTCTACAGAAGGTTCTAGAACTCTACGGAATGTTCTAGAACTCACTCTACGGAAGGTTGTAGAACTCTACGGAATGTTCTAGAACTCTACGGAATGTTCTAGAACTGAGGCGTGATTAAACAGGTTCCGGAACCCCTCCGCGCGCTGAGGATTCTAGAATGCAACGATTCCGAAGAAAATAACAAAGGGATGTTTCTTTCGATGGTGGTGGGTTTTTTGAGGGGGAAAGGCAAATGGTGGATGTTCATAAAGACAGTTTGACACATCATTATCCACAATGTTCATTATAAAAAGAACATTATAGAGAGGTAACAAGCTAGCAGGCGCTATACTCAGAGAGATAGCGGCTAACCGCAATAAAGCTGCATTCACACGGTGCAGGATTTGAGTTTGGGTGCAGTCATAGTGTTGAAACAGAGTTGGTTTCATATGTTCACATCCCCTGCTAGCTTGCACCGCTACAGCTGTCTGTGACGTTACAAATCAGCAGTAAACAAAAGCAAGGTTGAAACTATTTGAACTTAATTTTTTCTATTTGAGCGGTGCAAGACGCGAGGGTAGCACTTCTGCTCTCTAGATAAAAACACAACGGCATTGTAGAGACGTTTCACTATCATGTGAATGCAGCTTTAGCTAGCAGGTGCCATAGCGAAAGAAATAACAAGCTAACCGCTACTTAGTGAGCTAACTAGCTAGAGAGTTCAGGAGTTACCAAAGTAAACCGCTCGTCCGCTATCTAACTTGCTAGTGAGGTATTTCAAAAGAGATTCATGACATCCATTAACTGTAAAAACATTAAGTATACATTTAATTTAGCTTCGATGTTGCATTCAGTCTCGTTTCCTTAGCCTTTTCTCATTTCTACCCTTTACCTGGAGTAAGGCTGACAATATAGCATTTGTACTACATAATTATTGTGGCTACAAAGATGTGCAATAACTATATTATCACGATATCTAAAAACCAAAAATAATGCTATCAGTCAATTTCATATTTGACTTGATTTAAATGTGCGTTTTATCCGTTTCGCTAATTCATTTTTGCTTTGTGCTTCAGAAAAACAGAGCGATTTATTGGCGATGGATTATTTAATGTGTATTCTTACAATGATATCAACAATGTATTTTTTAAATAATATATAACATCATATATATGATACCATCATAGAAATAGATTTTCTCATCTCCTTTTTATTCACAATATGACGCCAAACTTGTCTTTATCAACCTCGGCCATTTCCCACGCTTACCACAACAGAAGAAGAAAGGAGGATATTTAAATCGAGGGTTCAACTTTTTTCCTCTTTCCTCCAAACACGCATGATTATCACGGATTTACAAGTAGCCAAAGGTACATTTCTGTTTGGTTTTTCAACACTTGATTTCCTCTTTCCCTTTAACCAAACTCCAAATCTGCAACGGGATTAAACCGTCCACTGGAACCCACTTTACCTTCGGATGAAAAGGGATGAAAATGCAACTTAAAATCACCAAAATGGAACGGGACGAATGGAATAAAACCTCCCCTTTAACTGGAATTTGATGGATTTATCCGAAATCCCTGGGAATTATCGAGCGTTGCTGTGGATAGCCTGCACCCTCTCTCTCTGCTTCAACAAGGGCCAAGGAACTTTCTTTTATCCTAATAACAGTTATACTAGTAATAATAATAATAATAATAACAATAAGAGACTTTAATAATAGTAATGAGGACTATTCTGGTTTCTTAAGACTGTCTTTGCTTCTCTTTGAGTTGCCTACGTTTACCCTGGCTTCTCGTTCAGCTCTTCCTTAATAAGTACACTTTAACCTGATGAATACAAATATTTATTGTGAGGAGGAGGAGGAGGGGTGATGATGTGTGAATGGGTGGAAATAAAAAGGGGGAGGAAATAACGGGAAAGAGACGCCTTTCTATCTGGGATATCTATTTTAAAAAGGGAAATTGCACCAGAATTTCATCATGATTTTCTTTATTTTAAACGGTTGGCATGAGCAGAGGCTGTTGAATTTGTACTCTGCTTTATATAAAAACTGTCAGAGGAGAAAGTAGAGAAATTATGCATGTTTGATCAAAAATAACCACAGTTACCTGCAACACACACACACACACACACACACACACACACACACACACACACACAGGTGAAATACCAGATGTGTGATGAGCAGCTCCTGGCCAAATGATTTGCCCTTTTTGAAATGTCTGCACACACACACACACACACACACACACACTAACACACTCACACCTCGGGCCGACGCTGTGACCACCAGCCGTTTTTTGCCCCGCCGGCGACAGAAAGCATCATCGTGTTAACTACGGTGTAACCATGGAGACCCCATAACCCCCCGCTCAGCAGCCTGTAATCATAATGTCACGTCCTGAGTGTTCGCTGATGACACCTGTCTCTTTTGGGTTTAAATATAATCCATTTCACGTCATTTTAGAACAACGACACAGAGACAGGTGTCTAACTTTAACTGTCCTTATACTAGAAAAGGAAAATTGCCGCACTTAAAAAGTATGAATTGACCTACATTTTCATCTACTTTCATCTTTTTCCTTATCCGTTGAGTCTGGAGATCACCTGTTGGTCGCCTTTCCTAAATGTCAGCTTAACAGTAACTTGTAGCGTCCATTTCATATCATTTTTGCCACAAGAGAAGTATTTTAGAGCCGGTTTTACAGATGACACAGATGATTGTCCTAATGTTTATCTACTTTTAAAGCAGCACTCATCTGTAACTGTTCATGTGAAAGGCTCCAGTCTCATAGTTGTTTTGCTTCATCAAAGAAATTGACTGTATTTGGTGGAAAACGGTTAAAAGTTCTGATATTTTTTTTAAAGACAGAGCTCCAGATGAGGCTTCACATGCATGATTTCATCCTGGTATGAAATCAAACATTTAATGAGGAAATGTCTATTTTGACTACACAGTTCATTATAGACTTATTATAGGATTTGAGGAAATTAGAGGGAAAGAAAAACACCGTTTGCAAAACTAAAAGTGCTGAAAAACCTCATAATTTCCCCCTTTATTTATATTTTCAAGCACCTCTTTTTGTTGACGAAACACTACTAAATTAAACCTTAGTGCACCAAAACATTAGTCACATTAAAAACAGTTCCCAGTTCTCTTTTCTCAGCACGTCTGATCTCCTCTACAGCAGACATGGAGACGGCAGAGAGACGGGAGAGCGGGAAAAACAGAAGGAGAAGAAGAAGAAATAAGAAAATAAAAGCCCCTCGATTCTCCCGGTTACCACGGCAACCAGCCCTGCATGTCACCACCCCGTAATCAAGACCACGCTGCGCCACAAAACCAAAGGGGTGTAGAAATCAATCACACCTCATCAATTGGCATGAAAACCGCAAGGGGCTGGAAATTAAAAAATATAACGATTACAGATTTAGATTTTATCTGAAAGATTACTTTTATTTTGAAATTGAGAAAATGAACTCATGCAAACACGGGAGTATTGATGGATCTGAACGGTTATCTGTCACCGCCTATTATTAACACACACACACACACCCCCTATTAGGCAGTGGGAAGGATTGATAATCAATCACTGATAGATAAATATTGATTATCTTATCCCCCTGTGGGTCTTTAAACCTGCTTCTGCACAGAGTGTGTGTTTGTGTGTGTGTGTGTGTGTGTGTGTGTGTGTCAGCTTTCAAATAGAAAACAAACTGACCACCATTGAAGAAGACTTGCTTCTAAGGAGACAGATGGGATATCACACACACACATACACACACACTGTGATCAGTATTAAAAACTCATGCATTGTAAACACACACACACACACACACAGCTGCAGGTTAGACGTTAAATTAAATAGTTTAAGGCGGCTGCAGCCAGCGGTCCATTTTGATAACCCTGTGTGATCACTGTAATGTGACACACACACACACACACAGACACACACACACACACACACACACAGGCCGCTAATAGTCCTGTGTGGCTTCTCTGCCTCCAAGGCAACAGCCTTGTCCACTGTTATAGATCTTAAAAGTGTGTGTGTGTGTGTGTGTGTGTGTGTGTGTGTGTGTGTGTGTGAGTGAGAGGGGAGGGATGTTTGTTGCATCACATAATGCTGACTAGCTGCAGAGAAACACACACACAAACATGAACAACACACACGTTATGTACACTATACTGCATATACTACATGAAGGTTACTCCCCTTAATCCGTTTAAAATCTGACATGAATAATTTGTACATTTATTATTCCGACGTAAATTACCAACTGTATTTCGCCAAAAACAGACACAATTGTTTTTTTCAATATTCCCATATTTCAGGGTGGATGCATCCCCTTTAATAGCAAAACAACCAAAATGCATACCCCTTTTCTATCCTATAGCAGCAGGGAGAGTGCAGAGAGGTCGTTTAGTTAAATATATTGGTCTCGTCACGACTCATTGATCCTTTGTGTGACTGGTCTTGGTGCAAGTATCAGATATATTGATAAATCCACGCTTCTGTCTGTGGTGATGGATTATCACACGGACATCTAATTGCGACGTATCCCTATAGACCCGCCCTACTGTCAGTTTAGATCTATTGTGTAATGGAAGGTTTTAAACAAGAGTAATTTTTCTGATTTTTCAGGACACCACTTGAATATAGCACCTTCTCCCTCAACCGCATTGTTAACGAAAGTGAAAAATCTTTACTGTATCGGCAAAAGTCATTATTGTATGGGCACCGTGTTTTGGATTTGCTCCATGTTTGTATGAGTTATTTCTTCGTCCATACTGTACCCTTGCACCGAGTTTCATGGAAATCAGACAAGTCGTTTTCACGTTATGCTGCTGAAAACCAGAAAAAGCGAGCTGAAAACACAACCTCATTGGCGTAACCGAACCCCCTTTACCGCCATGTTAACGAAAGTGAAAAATCTTTACTGTATTGGCACCGTGTTTTGGATTTGCTCCAAATGTGTATGAGTCATTCCTTAGTCCATGCTCTACCCTTTGACCAAGTTTCATGAAAATCAGACAAGTATTTTTGACGTTATGCTGCTAAAAACCAGATAAACCGAGCTGAAAACGTGACCTCATTGGCGTAACCGAACCCCCTTTACCGCCATGCTGATGAAAATATAAAACCATTACTGTATTGGCACCGTGTTTTGGATTTGCTCCATATTTGTACGAGTTCTTCCTCAGTCCATACTGTACCCTTGCACCAAGTTTCATGAAAATCAGACAATACGTTTTCACGTTATGCTGCTGAAAACCAGAAAAAGCGAGCTGAAAACACAACCTCATTGGCGTAACCGAACCCCCTTTACCGCCATGTTAACGAAAGTGAAAAATCTTACTGTATTGGCACTGTGTTTTGGATTTGCTCCTAATTTCTATGGGTTCTTCATTGGCCCATGCTACAACCTCTCACAAAGTTTCATGGAAATCAGACAAGTCGTTGTCACGTTATGCTGCTGAAAACCACATAAACCGAGCTGTAAACACAACCTCATTGGCGTAACCGAACCCCCTTTACCGCCATGTTAACGAAAATATAAAACCATTACTGTATTGGCACCGTGTTTTGGATTTGCTCCATATTTGTATGAGTTCTTCCTCAGTCCATGCTTTACCATTGCACCCAATTTCATGAAAATCGGGCCAGTAGTTTTAACGTTGTGCTGCTAGAATTCAGATAAACGGAGCCGAAAACGCAAGCGTAACCCAAGAAATAAAAAAAGGTATAAATCCGAAATAAAAGAACAAAAATGGGAAATACACAATCATTTTGGAGATTATAAAGCCATACATGTTTCTAAAGTAATATATCAATTCACTGTATCAATAAATAATGAAATACCAGCACTTATGTCATATTTTTGCTGAGGGAAAGTCATTTTTTTTGTTACAGTTCCTTTAAGAAAAAGACCAAATGACTTGGCGCGGCTGCTCCACACAGACACACACACACACACACACACACACACACACACACACACACACAGTTAAACACGGCATCATTCAGGTTCCCCTCTCACCTCCTAAAGGGATTTTGAGCTGAAAGATAAAAACCTGTCCTTGTTTTTTCTGTTTTTTGGGATTTCCACATGGATGAATGTATGACTGTGTTATTTTTCTAGAAGCGGACGGCTAGCGCACGTTGTTGACTCTTTAATAAAGGCATCCTTAGAAAAAAACTGGGCTCTGACTTCTTATTTTGACTCCTTTAATGTCTCCAATGATCTGTTTCCTCAATCTGTGGCTTTTAAAACTGGTTTCGCATCATTTTAGGGGTCATGTTTTGCTTTAAAAGCCTTTAAAAATCAACTAATATGATCTCAACACTAATTTTTTACTCCCATTTTTTTATAAAATCCTTTCAAATGTAAGGTTTTCCAAAGAGGAACTGCTGTTTTGATTAATAAAAGTGCTTCCTCATTGAATATTATCTGTAAAATGTCCTTTAAGGCAATGATAGATGGGTAAATGTCTTTACTTCTGCAGGACATTACGTCAAAAAACGGATTTTGCAGAGAGCTTTCAAGAATTGGGTAAAGTCATGGTGGTTCTGTTTCTTCAAATGATAGATATGTGATATACATAATGAAAATGAGGTGGTATTTTACCGTTAGAGATGGAAAATGGAGCTAATCCTACAAAATTGGCAATCTACAAGTCAATGAAGAGAAGCTTAGAGTGTGATAAAAGTCACTTTAAACAGGAACGCTTGCTCTGTTGCAGCTCGGGTTGTTTTTAGACTGGTTTTGAGAAGAAAAAGGAATTTGGGTTAAAATCGAATGGTTCCTGTAATTTGTACTGATAAAGATACGATAAATACATAATTAGGATAAATAAATCAAGCTAATCCTTTAAATGGACGGTCTAGAAGTCGTTAAAGAGAGGCATTAGATGTAAATTGCCGTTTTTAAAGTCACATTAAACAGGAACACTTGCTCTGTTGCAGCTCGGGTTCTTTTTAGATTCGTTTTGGGAAGAAAATGTGCTTTTCTAGAGAATGTTGAAGAATTTGGGTTAAAATCATGTTGTTTCCTGAACTTTTTACTGATAAAGATACGATAAATACATAATTAGGAGGAATAAATCAAGCTAATCCTTAAAACGGACGGTCTAGAAGTCGTTAAACAGAGGCGACACATGTAAATTGGCATTTTTAAAGTCACGTTAAACAGGAACTCTTCACTTCACTCTGCAGCCCGGGTTATTTTTAGCCTGGTTTTGAGACTCAGAGACCGTGTCCTCTGACAGAGAGAGAGGGTTTAAAAGAAGCTGTTCTCCATGAAGCTGTGACGATGTGTTTCTAACGCAGATTCAGAATAAATCAGCTCCACAGAGTTCACTTATGTAAGCAGTGGGAGTTATTAGAGATGAGATAAAAACGGTTTCTTTATGTATGTGGCTGGAAATGGTGGTGAGGCTGGCGTTCTTTACTTCTAATTAACACAAGTCTTAAAGCTGCGGTACACACATATATTTAGGACTAAATCCACACTTTTTCAGCGTGAAATCATGGATTGTTGTAATGCTTTTCTGAGGTGGAAAGGTTAGTGTGTTAAAAAACATGAGTATGGAATGCGGTTTAAGCCCAAATTAAATTGGCTCGTTTATTAATTTCAGAATTTATTTCATAGGCATATTTATTTATATATGTATTTATTTAATTTGGGCTTAAAACGGCATTCCATATAAATGGGGCTGTGCTGAATTCAAGTGCCCCTTGCTGAATTGTATATTTATATAAGTCTTTCTTTGGACCTTGGTGTGTTGTAAGCCTTAGTTTTTCAGCATGAAATCATGTCCATAATGTTCTAGATTTATAACCCTTGTACAAGATTTTCATTTGAAAATACATCTGCTTGACACATTACATTACATTACATTACATTACATTACATTACACACACACATTATTCCCATTATTCAGGCACCATTTGAACGCAGCATTAGTGACCTTACATTTTCAAAAAAAACAAAGACTTATATTTTGTATAAACGTAAGAAAATGCTCAATAAACATTATGATGCAAACATGTTTTGAGGCATGTGAGCTGTGGAGAACATTCAGATTTCAATGCAACTTTTAAATAAAAACATTCTTTGTTTAATACAAAGCCTTTTATCCTCTATTCTTCCTGTTGTTCGGGATGCTTTTAGTGACCAGGTTAGTGTCCCTGTTCAAGGTCAGTGTTTGTGTTTTAAAGCTGCCCCCTTTTTTGTCCTACAATACAGGATGTGTTGAGAGCTTTTCAACAGCGTGCTATATAATCTGAATGTATTATTATTTTATTCAAGGAACGGCTGAAAAGCAGAGCAAGGGAAAGAGAAATGAGAGGTTTTTATTTATTTTTACAAAGCCCTCGCTCGCCCGTTGTGTGGGATGCACTGCTGAATAAAACCAGCTTTCATCTCTCTCTTTCTCTCTCTACCTCCCCTCCACCAACTCAGTGTCAAGTTCTGCTATGAGACACACAGCGATCCGTGTGAGTGTGTGTGTGTGTGTGTGTGTGTGTGTGTGTGTGTGTGTGAGAGAGAGAGAGAGTGTCTGTGTGTGTGAGAGAGAGTGTGAGTGTGTGTGAGAGAGTGTGATGTGTGTGCGTGCGTGTGTGTGGTGTGTGTGTGTGTTGTGTGTGTGTTGGTGTGTGGTGTGTGTGTGTGAGTGAGAGAGAGAGAGAGTGTGTGTGTTAGCTGGCTGTCCTTTTGGCAGGCAGCAGTAAACTGAAGCACCTCTCAGCAAAACTGGACTATTATTGAACTACTGAGAAACACAACTCTTTATTCCCTCTCTCACACACACACACACACACACACACACACACACACACCACACACACACACACACACACAAACACACACACACACACAAACACGCAAACACACACACACACGCACACACACACACACACACACACACGCACACACACACGCACACACAATACACACACACACACACACACACTTTTTTGTCAATGTAATGTTGTATAACCAGTAATAACCTGTGTTTCAGGTGTGTGCATGGCGCCCTCTGCTGGAGGACATTGAGAATTACAGACCAACGGTAACACTGAAGCTCAAAGACAGTTTATTAACATGAGGAGCCACTCAGATGCAAACAAAAGAATTATGTTCTATAAGATCATCATTGTGTTTGTAGTTTTGTTGCTTTCTTGTGAAAACCACATGTCTGTTGAAAAGTCAAAACAGCCCTTTTTTCAGCTTTCTATAACGATGCATTTTCACACATACATTTTATAAATAAATAAACTTTGAATGCTTCATTTTATCAGAATCAATTAAATATGATTTATTTTTTACTGGACGGAAGCAAAGGGAAATTGTCTACCAACTGAAATGAATTAATACAATTGGATTAAAAAGTATCAGTACTTTATATGTGTATTAAAGTACAGGAGTAAATATGCCTAGTTACTTTCCACCACTGCTACTCACTCAACCCCCTCCCAACCAATATATATATTATATGTAGACATAAATAATTAAATATTAAATAAATAATTAAATATCAAATAAATAAATAAACAAATAAATAAATAAATAGATACATAAAAATAAATAAATAAATACATACATAAATAAATACATGAATAAATAAATAAAGGTCAATTAGGAAAATTAATAACAGTTTCACTTCTTCTTTTCCGTATCGCACAGAAACCCTCAGAGTGAGACTTCCTACATTTACCCTTCTTTGTCCCTCCTCTGCCTTCCCATTGGTCGAGCCGCTGCCACTCCTTGCTCTCTGATTGGCCCCCACCCGAAAGCGGAAGTGATCGCTTCTTGTTTCTGCTGCAGCTGAGATGAACCAGAAAAGGATGCAGAAACTGAAAGAAAACGCGAATTTTTAGCCTATTTTTAAAACTTAAAACGCATTTTATAGGTAGTTAAAGAGTCAGAGAAAGCTGGGAACATGATTATAGTTTCATACTTGTCGTTTTTCTGCATGATTTTGTCGGTGGGAGCAGCTAAGAGTGCAGGAGACGATGACTGGGTTCATCTTCCAAACAAATGTGAAGGTAAGGAGAGCCTTTGTTTCCAGGAACAGACACAGAAATGGAGGATAAATATCACCTTAATTCAATGTAACTGTAGCTCACATTAACACGTTAAGTCTCGTGATAATCACTGTTTTACATTCGGCTTATATTTACAGGTTCAACTATCTACTCGTAATTGCGTTTAATTAAGAATAATTGTGATTAAAGTAACATTTCGTAGTTTAATTACATTAGCTTTCCAGCTGTGTTATCATGTCTCCATTAGCCTGATTGATTTTGCTGTGGAAAAGGTATTGCATTATGTTATTATTACAAGCCAAAAACAATAGCATATATATGTAAATGTATATTTTTACATGCCTTTACAACGTTTTCCAACACACACGTTCTAATATGAATGTCTTTAGTTGTTTTTAACGCCAGCTTTCATCTTTCTGTCAAAGCTCAATCCCTGATACTATATAGGTTATATGGCTGCTATTACACTATGCGTCTTATTTAATATTCTGATCTGTTTGGCTGTGGGCACAATGAAGGGATTCTGATTTAGATTATAGAGTAATTTAAAGATTACATTACATTGCATTTAGCTGACGCTTTTATCCAAAGCGACTTACCATAAGTGCATTCGACCAAGAAGATACAAACTTGAAGAAAACAGAATCATATAAGTACATCAGGTTTCATAGAGCTAAAACATTTCAAGTGCTACTCAACTGGCTTTAGATAAGCCAGTCCTTTTTAGTATATAAGTGCTTTGTCAGTAATTCGCTCGAAGTGGAGTCGAAAGAGATGAGTTTTAAGTCTGCGCCGGAAGATGTGTCGGCTTTCTGCTGTCCTGATGTCAATGGGGAGCTCATTCCACCATTTTGGAGCCAGGATAGCAAACCCACGTGTTTTTGCTGATGGGAACTTGGGTCCCCCTCGCAGTGCGGGTGCAGCGAGCCGTTTGGCTGATGCAGAGCGGAGTGCACGTGCTGGGGTGTATGGTTTAACCATGTCCTGGATGTTGGAAGGGCCAGATCCATTCACAGCATGGTACGCAAGTACCAGTGTCTTGAAGTGGATTCTAGCAGTTAATGGAAGCCAGTGAAGGGAGCGGAGGAGCGGCGTGGTGTGGGAACATTTAGGAAGGTTGAAGACCAGACGAGCCGCTGCATTCTGGATGAGCTGCAGAGGTCGGATGGCACATGCAGGTAGACCAGCCAGGAGGGAGTTGCAGTAGTCTAGGTGTGAGATGACGAGAGCCTGGCCAGAAGCTGCGTGGCTTTCTGGCTCAGGAGGGGACGTATCCTCCTGATGTTGTAAAGAGATAAAAGTAGTGAACTGTTACTGTGACATTTTATTTTTAAATGTGGCTTTTAAGCTACCAAGACATGTACTAAGGGGTACATTTCACCATTTACATGTACTGATCTGAAGCATATATGTCAATATGGATGCCTGTAGTATATCATTAACTCATAATACTGGCTTTAAATGATATCCTGAAGTCTATAAGGAGCTTCAGGGTCACTCAAATGTAAAAATAGAGTCAGAAGAGTTCATCTTTGTGTCTCCTCTCAGTGTGTAAGTTTGTGAGCATCGAGATGAAGTCGGCCTTCGATGAGACGGGGAAGACGAAGGAAGTCATCGGGAGGAACTACCGCTTCATCGACGGCAAGGGGGCGCCACCAATCAAATACGTCAAATCGTAAGTGCGTTCGTGCGTGCGTGCGTGCGTGCGTGCGTGCGTGCGTGCGTGCGTGCGTGCGTGCGTGGTTCAGATTGGTGTCATGGTAGTAAAGCGACTGCAGGGATCTTTCTCTCTCTCTTCTCTATCAGCAGGGGACAGGAACTTGTTCAGGTTCAGTTCCTCTGGTGGAACTTATTATAGAACAAGGAAGCTGCAGAGCTGCTGATAGTGGAGTGTGAGAGAGTGTGTGTGTGAGAGCAGTCTTTAACTAACGTCTTAAACTCCTCCAAATGTAGGACTATTAAAACATTGAAATGTCGAGTTTGAAGTTATGTGTGTGTCCCCTCTTTGCTCTTTAAATAAAATGTTCCTTCCTAGGTGAGGGGAACCTTATGATTTAAGACTTAATTTAAGATGTCCTGTCTGTGATATAATCAGAACATTAGATTCATAACATGTCATAAAGTTATTCCAGTGTGTTCGAATCATGGGATCAAGGATAATCGGGACACGCTTGAAGTATTTCTATCGTAACATTGTCTCAAATCCCACACAAATGTGTAATATCAACATGTGGGTGAGTCAGTAAGTCATATAACTCTCCCCCTTTTTCTCCCCCCTCTCTCCACAGAGACCTCCGGTTCATCGAGGTCGTGGAGAACGTGTGTCAGAGGCTGCTGGGGTACAATCTGCACAAAGAGAGGACAGGAAGCAACCGCTTCGCCAAGGTCTGTGTGTGTGTGTGTAAGTGTGTGTGTGTGTGTGTGTGTGTGTGAGAGAGAGTGTGTGTGTGTGTGTGAGAGAGAGAGTGTGTGTGTGTGTGAGGGTTTGTTTTGTCTACAGCCCTGTGGTATTTAACTTTGATATTGTGCAGCTGCAGTTTCATGGTAAAAGGAGTTTGGATGTTCTGTGCTCATTGAAAGACAACAATTGCTTCATGTCCTATTTGATATTAACGTGTGTGTGTGTGTGTGTGTGTGTGTGTGTGTGTGTGTGTGTGTGTGTGTGTGTGTGTGTGTGTGTGTGTGTGTGTGTGTGTGTGTGTGTGTGTGTGTGTGTGTGTGTGTGTGTGTGTGTGTGTGTGTGTGTGTGTGTGTGTGTGTGTGTGTGTGTGCAGGGCATGTCAGAGACGTTCTCCACCCTCCATGGGTTGGTGAATAAAGGAGTGAACGTGGTGATGGATATTCCCTTCGAGCTGTGGAACGAGACGTCAGCTGAAGTGTCCGAGCTCAAGAAACAGGTGATGACATACTCTCTGAAATATATTACAGAACATCTGGAAACATCTTTGAGGAGTTTTTCAAAAGCAGAAACGTAGAGTGATTTTTCGTAAATATATTAAATGTATTATTATATTATTGTGTGTGTGTGTGTGTTAGTGTGACGTGTTGATCGAGCGGTATGAGGACGTGATTGAGGACTGGTACAAAGGGAGCCAAGAGGAAGACCTGACCACCTACCTGTGTGAGAAACACGTTCTCAAAGGACAGGATGCAGGTAACACACACACACACACACACACACACACACACACACACACACACAGACTCCCCATGGATTGATTTCCACCTCAGTCCTTTTTTTTAACAGTTATTTTAATTCCTCCATCTATGCTTGCTCTCTCTCTCTCTCTCTCTTTCTCTCTCTCTCTCTCTCTCTCTCTCTCTCTCTCTCTCTCTCTCTTCTCTCTCTGTCCACCTGTCTCTCTCTCTCTTTCTCTCTCTCTCTCTCTCTCTCTCTCTCTCTCTTTCCACCTCTCTTTCTCTCTCTCTCTCTCTCTCTCTCTCTCTCTCTTTCTCTCTCTGTCCACCTGTCTCTCTCTCTCTTTCTCTCTCTCTCTCTCTCTCTCTCATATGATAATAAAGCCTTTAAATCCATGAAATACTCACAAAAAAAAGCTATTTTTTATGTTTTTCCTCTAAATATCTTTGACCAATTACCCTTATGCCTCTCCTTGGTATATATATATATTTAAGGTAAACAATTTTCTATATATAAATGTTAATATATATATTTTTTAAACTAGTTGTGGCTAGTAATAGTTCTCATTTGTTGCTTGTTTTTCTTACATTTGATCTTCTTTAGCTGCGTTTGTTTGCACCAAACACACCGAGGTGAATTCCTCGATGTGTTCCCTACTTGTGAATAAACCTGTTTCTGATTCACATCTCCCTCCTCCAGCCTGTCTGAACGAGGAGTGGACGGCGAAGAAGAAAGGCGACCAGGCGGCCATTGCAGAGGACAAGAAGAAGAAGAAGACGAAGAAGAAGGGAGGAGACGGCGGCTCGGAGGGAGAGAAGTCCCTGAAGAAGAAGAAGGAGAAGAAGGCGGCGAAGAAGAAGAAGAAGAGCAAAGCTCCGGTGGAGAAGTTGAGCGGGGGGGACGTCTGAAGAGGACATCCAGCCTCAGAGGCCTCTTTCTGGGCAGAAGACGGAGCTGTGAGACCCCCCTCTGGTTCCTCTGGAGACTAAACGCTTAGTAAACATGGCTAAAGACATCCTGTACTGTTACGGTTTAATACTCTCTACTTTAGTTACATCATCAACATTTAAGTGAAATCATCTTAACTGCCATTTTAAGGTTTATTTTTGTCATAAAAGGACATTTTTAAAAATATTAATTGAACTTTTAGGCTGCTTAAATAACGGTAAATGTCTCTAATTAATGATCTTAACTATACAATGTTAAGGTTTATTCTGTCATGAAAAGGAGAGGATTTTGTTATATTATTGTAAATTCTTTAGATTTTGGACCGCTGTCCTGACAGAAAGGCAATCTGAAGACACTGGGAAAGTATGATTTTCACTATTTTCTGCCATTATATCAACAATATTTTAGTAACATATTCAGAATTTAAATCAAATTAAATGAAATAATCTTAACTGTACAAATGTAAGTTTTATTTTTGTCATTTTTTAAATTATTAATTGACTTTCACGCTGCCTAAATGACTTTTATCTTGGAGTTAATTCCCATTTTCAGTGTTATTTGGTACTTGTGCCGATCATTTCTAAGCGTTATGATGACATCACACCCTCTAAATTAACTCCACATGGCAAAAAACTTACTTTTAAATCAAATCAGCGTATTAATCCACTAAAAAATGTATCGCAAACATGTAGCGCTGAATCTAATCGTCCATATATATAATTAAAATACATCAATACCATATGGAACATTTCTCTAGCTTATATGATTGTAAATTGAATATCTTTAGATTTTTGGACGGCTGGCTTAAAAAGTATCAGTACCTTACATGTGTATTCAGTAATCAGAGTACTTTAAATGTTGTTATCCCGGCCATCGGAGCTGTAGATTCAAAAGGGAATTTAGTTTCTTTGTTTTCCTCTCGGTTGATTGTGGATTTGCCGTTTGGCTTTCCGGCTGTTTCTCATCAAAATGTGAATTTAAACGTATCTGCTGTTCCGACATTTTCTTGTATTTACTGAAATATTCATTCCTCCGTGGGACTTTTACGTTATTTGTTTAGGTTTAATTTCTTTTTAGGACCTAGAAATGCTGAAATTAAGTTATCCTGTGATAGTCAACTCTTGAAAACCTACTTTGAGACAATATTTAGAACTGTGTTATACCAGTAAAGGAAACTATCTGACCATAATTATGACCTTTTAACCATTTCCAGTAATACAGACCACAATATTTCATGTTATTGCCATTATTATTATAAGTGAAATTTCCCTTTAATGAGTAAATTTAATTCAGTAATTGGTGTTTCTGTAATTGTTTTATTTCCATTGATTGTGTTTTGTATTTGCTTGTGTATGTGCTGCAAAACAGCTGCTATTTAAGGCGTGTGTGTTATTGTGTGTGTGTGTGTGTGTGGTGTGTGTGTGTGTGTGTGTGTGTGTGTGTGTGTGTGTGTGTGTGTGTGTGTGTGTGTGTGTGTGTGTGTGTGTGTGTGCTTGTTGACTCCCAGGCTGATGATGAAGGTGTGTGTTTTTTGCATTTTTTCCAATATGTATGTGTGTGTGTGTGTTTTTACAGATTTGTATTCTGAATTGAAATGCTGGCTGTGTTGTATTGGAGTTGCTTTTTTAAAAACGACACATCAGAGGATTAATAAAGACAGATTTAAACTCTGTAAACGCAGAGTGATCGACTCATTATTTGTGTCATTTTAAATGTGTACTCGTGTGTCAGAAAGAATGCTAATATCATCCTGAAAATAAGTAAATAAAAGGAAGTCTGTATATGTCTGCCTCTGTCTCCAGGTGCTTTTTAACGGCCACTTTATACACATAATATATTAGCAATACATTGTCTAGTGGTCATTCTCCTAATTACCTTTTGTCAAGTAAGTGTAATGTATACATACAAACACTGGAGGGAGGCACAGTTCAAGTCTTTCTTTGTAAACACATTTATTTTTTAAAGAAAATTGTGTATTAAATGTGATTTATGGCTAAAGTTCAAATAGGTTTTTGCAAGGTAATTTGCTTTTCAAAGCTCAAATCAGAGTATATCATTCAACAGATCATCTTGTTAAATTAAGATAAGTTGTAGATCCCATAACACACACATTAACAGGCAGTATAAATAAATACAGTCAGGGAAATAGCTATCCTTGGTGACATGTCTCATATTTCTGGAAAATAATCAGGCTAACATAGGAACGTTTTACTCACAATTGAACAAAAAAGTGTATATTTTACAGTAATAATAAAAAATAAATAGGTAGCAACGTCAATTATTAAGGTGTAGTCCAGGTTTAGGTTTGTTTATAGCCTAGGTGTATTGTTGGACTTTAGAACGAGCGATTTCTCCGCTTATCCCAAATTAGTCAAGCTAAGCTAAGCTAATCATGTCACACATACAGTATATGTAGCAAACAACCTGAAGATAATTTCAGGTTAGTTAGTTAATACTCTATTTGCACCATTGACTCAACATAAGGGCCATAAAGGTTTGTTAATGTCTCTTGATGAATAAAGTTAAACAAAACAAAAAACGGAGCTGGGAGGCGTTCAAGAACGGAACGTTGGGAAAGCATAACAACGGTAACTAAGGGGCGGGGCTTAGGGTTCACCTGATTATTAATAAAGCCACTCGGGGCTCAGATGAGAGTAACGTTAGCGGCAAAAAGCTAACATAACTGCTTATTTTTTAGCTTAAGTTAAATGGGAAACGTTTGCTAAGATTGTAACTTAATAATTTGCCAAAGAAAATAAAGAGAAGAGGTAATGCTTGGCTGTTATTGTCAAAAATACACCTGCTCCCGCGCTTTTCGCTACGAAGCTAGTTAGCATGCTAGCTAGAGAAGTGGATGCTAATAGCACCAAAACCAAAACAAGCTGCCAGCTGTGGAGGATTTGACTTCTTTGTAAACAGAAAAGGGACTTTCTCTAAAGTTTATTTTAAAACTGGTATCAGGACTTGACTGCTGACACTCCATCAATCATTGGACTACAAAAGGTAAACAATAAAAGATCATTTATGGGTTATAAGCAGTGTAAAGATACTCTGGTAGGAGTTTAAAAAACGTCCTCTATTTAAAATCCCACTTTAAATCCAATTATTATTGTTAAGTATTTGCTTTAAAATATATTCAAATACTAAAAGTGGCTGGCTCATTTTAAGGAAATTCAATATGTATAACAGAAATACTTAAAGTTCCAAAAATACCGTTTATTCCAAAAATACTTAAAGTTCCAAATATACTTAAAGTTCCAAATATACTTAAAGATCCAAAAATACTTAAAGTTCCAAACATACCGCAAATGGTTGGAAGATAAAGGAGGAAGGACAATCAATACTGTATATAGTAAATGTGAGGTAAAGTGTGTCGCCAATGTAACCGGTTAAAACTCAAAGTGGCGATGAGGTCTTAAAATGTATGGAAAGGGTCTTAAAACATACTTTTAACTGTCTCAACAACTATTGAGACAGTTAAAAGTATGTATCAGTCTCAAAATACTTGGTTCTGGCTCCCAAAATGTGATGATTTGCGTATTTTTTCACTTGTATTAATCATTGTAAACGGAATATCTTAGTGTTTTGAACTGTGAGTCGGACAGAGACTATATTTGCCGGCAGCACTTTTTGTCTTTGGACTTTTATTACTATTACTATTTTTGACATTTTATAAACCTAACAACATTTTAAAATCCCAATTAATTAAATGAATAATAGTTGCAGACCTGGTAGATTTAGGCTTATGGTTTTTGTTAAATTTACTGCTGAAGTTTTTATGTTGTTTAGGTTGCTTTGCCAGGCTGAATCTTTAGTGCTTTTGAGTTTCCTTTCCAGCATTATTTCATTACTAAAAGGAGGTTACCTTTTGTAATGAATGCTTTACTTTCCCTCATAGTTTTCCTCATTTGAAAGCACTCTGGGATACCTGTATGTTTTGAATAATGGCATAGTTTAATATGTATTATACACATCATATCCTATTCTTTTTGGGACTCTTTTTAGGGGTCTCATACAGTTGGCTTATGGTAAAGACTATCTCATACATTGTTCGTTTTTGTTGATTTAATGGATGTCTTTGGCGCTTGTCTTTTGATTCCTTGGTCTATGTGCACTTTAATGCTGCTGCAACAAATACGATCAGTCAATTTACCAGAAGATTAGACTATAATGATGATAATTCCTTAATATTAAGCAAAAATACCATATATTTTCTGTTTCCTGATTGTCAAATGTGTGTTTTAAGACACACACACACACACACACACACACACACCTTGTCAGTCTGAAGAGAGCAGGTTGTTTGAGTGCAGTACCTCCATCAGTCTTTAGGTGTCACCCCGTCATTGAATGCAACAGCAGTTTGTGTTTCACCTTCCTCTGAACTGACCAACAGCCAAATCCACTTAAGATGAGACAAAATGAAATGGCCTGTGTGTGTGTGTGTGTGTGTGTGTGTTGTGTGTGTGTGTGTGTGTGTGTGAAAGAGTGTGTTTGTGTGGCTGTGTTTCTGAAGTGAATTCAATCCATCAGCCTCTTTTCTCCTTTCAACAATCAAATCCGCACACTTCTAAGTGTGTGTGTAGTCGTGTGAATCATGGCTGTACTGAGAACCCAATGTTAGGTATGTGTGTGTGCGTGTGCATGTTAATCTAGTGCATTGAATAACATTTATCCATCTTTAAAATATGTGTTTTGTCTCAATACGTGTGCAAGGTTGCTTGTGTTTGAAAAGACTGAGTACAACACATACTGTGTGTGTGTGTGTGTGTGTGTGTGTGTGTTTGAGGTGTTGGATGTGTTTATTTGTTGAATAATTCACAGCATTGTGTTTATAGAAGACTCTGTGGCCTCAGAGCTCCAATAACACAGGACAAATATTGTGATGCACACACACACACACACACACACACACACTCATCAGCCGTGTGTGTGATGACAGTTTATTTGGTCACTGTGGACGGTGGAAATTGGATGTAGGGAGTCCGAATGTGGACTGGCACACACATTTATTTTACCTATGGAGGGCTTCATACGTCCCATATCTTCACCTTTCGTCACACAAACAAACAAACACACACACACACACACACACATAGGTAAACACACACAGTGACATTGGTGTGTACGTGAGTCGGTGATGGAGTAGAGAGAAAGGGTCTTCTCCAATCTGGAGAAAATGAAACAGACGTTTGAATGGAAATATTGATTCCTTCTCCCATTTCAATCTTCATCTGGTATTATCTGTGTGTGTGTGTGTGTGTGTCTGTGTGTGTGTGTTTGTGTATGTGTGTGTGTTACAAGCTCACCTTTCTCCCAGTCTTTAACACGCCCTCTGAAATGATTTTCTGTCCCATGAAACACGTACACAATAACTAGTAAATTATATACATACACACCTATAAAATGCTACAGATCTTCCTTTTCTGCTCACGGTGAAGTGTGTGTGTGTGGGGGGGTGTGTGGGGGGGAGGGGGTGTGTGGGTGTGTGTGTGGGGGGGGTGTGTGGGTGTGTGTGTGTGTGGGGGGGGGGGTGTACCTGTTTGCATGAAGAAAAAACAATGGCAGGGCAGTCTCTAAGACATTGAAAGATGTTAGGAAATCTCTTAATTTTGCAGAAAAATACAATATTGGCAATTCAATACAGTATCCACTTTATATTTAGCGATATAAAAAAGTATTTAAAAGTAGCATTAACATACAAATAATCAGCAATGACTACAGTTTAACAACCTAAAAAGAGCAGTAAATAATATATAATGCAGCACAATCTACAAAGTAAAGAAGATCTTATTTCGTATAATTGTTGAATTTTCTTAAAATGAATGGCTCTTTTCTTTCCTGTAGGACATCCATACATTTATTTTGTATTAAAAAGACAGAAATATGGATGGTTGTACGGAGGAAATAGACGCTCTTTGAATTGCAATTGGATGCTTTTAGGTCCAGCGTCATCTACAAAATGTATCTGAAGAAATGTGTTTCAGACCACTTTAGGATATTCTTTGCAAGTGCATCGTTCTGTAAAAGCCTCAATAATTACAGTTAAGCTGCGTTTCCTTTCTTTTTAATATTCCAAATTGTTGACATGTGACATTATGATAATGCTCTTTTTTAACAAAAGCTCTGTCATAATCATTTATCTCCGATGTTTACCGACTACTTCAGAGTTATTCACATCAACACTTTGCAGCGACAAAATGTCATCCTGTTTGTCCCGATGTGACCTGAGCGTGACGCCAAAGGAGCTGATGGAAATTACCAGAGAGCGAGGAAACATTTGAGTACAAAGAAGAACCACTAGATGTGTTTCCAGGATACAAGAGGAGATCTCTAACCCTCTTTAACCCAGGAAAACAAACACCATCATGTGTGGAGCTGCAGAGGTTCAACAAATCAAATCTTTCTCTGCTTCTGCGCAATCATTTTCCTCTATTTTTGTTTGGCGTTGACGTGTGTTGTCCAAAAGAACCTCTGGAGCTGACCTCCATTTCTGCGAGGAACAGACAAACAGAAAGAAGGAATGAGACTAATATCCATCAGTTAGTCTCTTTTTTTTACTCCTTCTCCCGAGTGGACAGCCTCGGCGCTCCAATTCATCTTCGTTCTGCTCACAGCGGTGCATTCAGGGAAGGTCAAAACCCGGAAAATAGGCTACACACACCAGGCATTTTGTCACCAGACACCCTTCACCTGCCTCCTCCTCGACACCACACACACACACAACTGGGACATCCAAAAATACATCCGGTGGAGCGTGCTTTCACACCGCATTCGTTCTGCATTTTCCGTCGCATTCGCTGTCCTTTTTTTGGGGAGAAGAAGCAGCGTGACAGACGGGGTGACATTTTGTTGTAACTTTGGAGAATTACAATCGTTAAATAAATGATAGTACAGCTGATTAAAGATGCATTCAGTCCTTCAGAGTCACTCCCACTTCACTTTGGACTGAGAGAACGTTTGTCATCACTATCCAACTTAGCCAATTAGCAAGAGGCGTTACCTAGTGTGTTTTAAGGTGAAACAGTGTTTATTGGGGCAGCACTAATCAGTGTCTTGTCTTTAAAAAAGGTCTGGGTACTTCTTATTCCTTCTTAAATAAATATAATTGTAGCTCTCTTCACGACAGACACAGGTCGGTTCTTTAAAACGGGCGTTTATTTCTTGGAGTTTTCATCTTGTAGCCTCCCTTCTTCAGTTACGCCGTGAGAACTACAACAACGAATCACACGTATCCATAGCCAAACATATTAGCATATTGTGCTACACATATGAATGAAAATAGGACATATGAAAACATAAAACAATTACCTCGTTGGCCGCTTGTCGTGAAAGGAGATTCATCTTTAAAGTTCCTTTTCCGTATAACCTTGTCAAATTATAACTTTGTCACAGACTTCAGCAGAGCTTCAAATAAAGACGCCAACCCACGTTGAGTTGTCCAGTGCATCAACAAAACACGCAGTACCAGCACATGAACAAACATTCGTTCCTATAGGCACAGGAAACAACAAACACTTACGCATATTGGTTTAACATATAAAACAAACTATTAAATCATGCCATATTTGACGAGTATAATATTACATGAAATAAAGTATTTATTGAATTGAACTATGAAATTAATTGTGTTGTTCTTTTTAATTAAGGCAATTTTGCTACGTCATTTACAATAATGTTTTTGTTGAATGTGAGAATATTGTTCTATTTCTAATCAATCGATTCGAATCAGACTATTTATTTATTTATTAATTGGGTTTTGTGACAGTTGCTCCATTTCAGATATAAATATAAGGACATATTAAAAAATTGATAAAAAAATACAAACAAAAGAAAAATTATTATTATAAAAACATGAGAAATTAAAGTAAAAATTCAAAAAAATAAAATGCACAATAAAAAGATAAAATTAAATAGATTTATATAAACATAAAAAATGTAATTAAGAAAGTGCAGTAAAAAAAAAATATATATGTATAAAAACATTGGACGTAAAAATATCCAATTAAAAAATAAAGATATTAATATTAACTTAAGATGTAAAAGTCCAATAAAAGATAACATTTTTTTTAAATAAAAGTAAGAATAAGAATGTGCAATAAAAAATTAAATAAAATTCTAATAAAACCTAAAATAAAATAAAAAATGTTTGTAATATCCATATAATTTAATAACATTATGTATGAAAGTGAATATAATTTGAGTTAAAATTAACTATACTAACACTGGATTGATTGACATTCCCTGGATTGCTCACAAAAGATAAAAAAGATTTAAGAAACTAAATAAGAAAACAGGGATGTTGTTTTCCCAAAAGTAACTCAGGAGCATCAGGTGGAAGGTCAGACACCTTCCCTAGTTTTTTCTTGTCTCCTAACGGATAGATAAAGCGTTCCTGTTGTCTTTGTAGAATCTAACGTTCAGGTTAATTTCCCGACGCTCCCTGACTCTTCCGCCCCGCGGGGACGATGCAGAAACGACACTAATGGCACGCTACATGGCATTTGGAGCATAAAGGTGTGACATGCAAGCCTTCACTTCACTGCCTGTCTCACACACATTTACATACCCCGACACACACTCACACACACCCACACACACTCCTCAGGGCCTGCCATTAATAACAGCTGACCTTTGCACGTTTAGGCTGTGAAATGATAGTAAAGCGGACCTGAGGACGGCATATCACACCTTCCTCCATCCCTCCATCTTTAATCTGTCCATCATTCCCCCCCCCTGTGGAGACACTGATGCAAAAATAGCAACCTGTTTCTATTGTGGAGTATGATCTAAGGCTGCACAATTAATCTACATTTGATCAAAATTGCAAGATGGATTGTGAAATCCATCCAAATGCAAGATACACAATATTTGTTAAACGCTAAATATGTGTTAAAATACATTTTAAATGACGTGTTGTGGAGCTGCGGAGATATCCTGACCCACAAGTTGTTCTCTACAGACTTAAGAAAAGACGTAATAAAGAAAGGAACACATTTTTGTTTTAAATGCCCAGTACCACACAGTGTGTTAGAGGAAACTAAATAATGATTAATGCTGAATTATGCTTATTATTCATGGGGGAAATGGGGTTTGGTGACAGTTCTTCATTATAGAATGAAATATATACACAAATAATACAATGAAAATGTTTATACAACCATTAGAAGAACAAGAAGAAGTTTTATGTGCAATAAAATATAGAATACAGGGTTTTGTCTGCACCTTACTCTCGGCGTGCGCCCTCACACCAAAATGCAGATTTCCCCCGTAAAATGTTAAAGTGATGCCAGAAAACAATATTTCTGTTCGTCAACAACTGAATAATTACTCCAGAAATATGAAAATGGTATCGAATGGCAGAGACGGCTTTGTTTTTACGGAGCTCCGACGTCACGTTGTTGTTTACGTCTGCGGCGCCATTTTGTATACGGGCGTCATGTTCTCGCCAGATCAGAGATCAGAGATCAGACTATCGTTCTAGAGGAACCCATGAGAAGTTCAATATTTTTCAATAAATAAAATGTTATAAAAATATATTTAAATATACAAAATACGGTTAAGTAAAATGTCCAATAAAAAACAAAATAAGAGATGGAAATGTGGAAATGTGCACAGTAGATATATTTATTTATCTTATTTATATATATGTTTTCATTTTATTATACGGTGTGACGGTAGCCACATGGATAAAGTTTTAGGAGTGGAGCAGCTCTAACTTCCTCCCTGTGATCTGAACTCAAAGACTTTCTGTTGGCTCCAGAGCTAACGGAGCGCTCAGCCAAACCCACTTTACTTTCCTCTTTCTTCCTCAGCTTTATTTCAGATAAAAGACCCAAAAATTGCCAAATTAATTTCTCTCAGTTCCTGTTTGAGCCTCTTCTCTCACTTCCTGTTTCCTCTTTTCCAGGGAGGTCGACGAACGACAGAGTTTTTTTATTTTGGTATTTCTGTCGTCGCTCCGCTTCGCTCTCTCTCCATCTGCTTTTCAGATTGTTGCAAACCAAAACAAAGTTAAAACTGAGAGAGACGACCAGCTGCTATCTTTGTAAAGGTCAACAAGGAATCTAAGGCCTCCCAGCTAAAGCAACACACACACACACACACACACACACACACACACACACACACACACACACACACACACACACACACACACACTCCCCATGGATCCATTTCCACCTCACTCTTTTTTTTGTTACAGTTATTTTAATTCCTCCATCAATCCTTTCTCTTTCTCACGTTCCCTTTTTCTCTCTCTCTCTCTCTCTCTCTCTCTCTCTGTCCACCTCTCTCTCACCTTCCAACTCCCTCTTTTTTCTCCCCCCTCCCTCCCAAATCTCTCGTCAAGTGTTCATCCCGCCTGCCAAGCTCAGAAAAAACAGTTTCTAATTTGGTATCAATCTGAAGAGTCCAGTTTTGTCATTGCCCTGTGTTTCACTGTGTGTGTGTGTGTGTGTGTGTGTCTGTGTGCGTGTGTGTGTGTCTGTGTGAGAGTGTGTGTGGCTGTCTTTCATTACTCCCATGATACCATACCACACACACACACACACACACACACGTTCCCACCCCCAGATTCGCATCTGACAGAAATAGTTGTTCCTACTTTTCGGATGATGATGTTCACATCCTGTTGTCCATGTGGACGTCTATTTCTAAACAGTTTTATGAATGTTAATATCAGCTGGTTCGTCGTGCTAAACTAAGATGGGGATCATGGTTAACATCATATTTACTAAACAGCATTATATTGATGATATAGCTTCGGTTCCATCTGTTAAAAGGAGAGAATTTGCTTTTTTGTGGTATCTTAACTTGTAACATACGTATATTTTTGGTGATTTCTTTGCACCATCTATTCACAGGCAGTTTACCCAATACAAAACATCCTTTATTGAACTCATAGATGTCGTTGGTGGTCCCGTGTGACCCAAATACGACAAGGAATAATGTTAGAGTGAATCCTAATGAGACCAGTGGGAAGCAAAGCTGTCACCTTTTCATCTTGGGTGATTATGTTACAGCTACATACTTTTACCTCTTTCAGTTTCAAATATCTGGAGCTGCTATGTTCTCTTTCTAAAGGGTAACTTGGTGTGTAGTTATCGCGGACGTTTCTCCGCTCTCAGTGGGATTTGAACCGTCGTCCTGAGGGTCATCTCCCCCTCTGCCGCTGGACATCTCTCCTCTATGGAGATAAACTGTTGTTTACACTGCAGGCCACATAACAAGTCAACCATGGCAAGAGGAATCTGTGTGTTAGAGTGTGTGTGTTAGTGTGCGTGTGTGTGTGTGTGTGTGTGCGTGTGTGTGTGCGTGTGCGTGTGTGTGTGCAGTTATGCATTTGGTCCTCACAAGAATAGAAAAAAAAGGAAACTGTTGACTGATTTTTGTTGTATTAATTCTCTCACGAAATCAGTGGTCAGGAATGAAAACTGCTGATTGAAATGTGTGCGTACCTGTGTGTGTGTGTGAGTGTGTGTGTGAGTGTATGTGTTCACATTTACATTTGTGAATGTGCTTAAAGGTCACCTATCATGCTATTTTTAGGCAATAGCATAGGTCTCAGATATATACAAATATATAAAAAACATGTCTATGAAGTGTTTTGCTCAAAGTACCAAACAGATCACCCATTCTAGCCATGCCTCATATCCCTCTATTTCACTTCCTGTTTCAAAAGTGCTGATTGGGGGGTATAAAGCTTAAAAAATTAAAAAAAGGAGGGGGCTGAGCTCATGCAGGACCCGGCAGCTACTGTCTAAACTAAATACTGCCGTGATGAAACGCCATATCATGGATTATCAAGGATTCTTTCTGAAACAGTATGGAGCTCAAAGGCTTTCTCTCTTGTTATACCACAAGGTGAGTTCCTTTTTATTTCCTGCTTCTTCACACACATGCTCTCCAGTACAGGTTAGCTCTGAGTGTTAGCGATGCTAATGTAAACACCGACCATATTACGTCCAAAACAGTCGGGCATTGTTTCTGATAGCAACTTTCTGATAGTGCCGTGGGTCCGCATTGCCGATATGACGTCATATCGGACGCAAATCTGGATCAGCTCCGTTGTAGCCCCGTTTTTAGAGATTTGGGTACGGAGGAAAAGAGAGGGTTTTATTTTCTGACGCTGCGTGAGTTCCCCGACACACCGGGGACACATCTTTATGTATAAAAGACATCAAAAAGGGCATTTTGCAGGATAGGTCCCCTTTAAATGTTGTTCTGTGTGTTTGTGCTAATCTTTTTATCTTTTTATTTTCAAATGAAGTATTTTCACCTATAAAAAAAAACACTCATCTGACAGTGTTTGTGTGTGTATGTGTGTGTTTGCATGTATGTGTGTGTGTGTGTGTGGCAGGTGTTTTGCGTCACCACCCACCATCCATCAAGTCAAATGGGCGAATGACAGGAAGAACAAAAACAAACCCGTCGCTTCGGCAAGAATAAACCCACTGATGGCGACCAATGACATGTGTTTATTGTGTGTGTGTGTGTGTGTGTGTGTGTGAGAGAGAGAGAGAGATGAAGGTGTGTGTGTGTGTGTGTGTGTGTGTATGTATCTTTGTCTGTATGTATATTTGTGTGTGTGTGGGTTGAATTGAAAGAGAGACAAAACAAAGCAAATGAGAGATGAGTGAGATGGAGGAGGGAGAAAAGCTGTTTATTGGTTTACCATTTCAGTAAGCCAACACACACACACCACACCACACACACACACACACACAAACACACACACACATATTGTCCTGCTCTGTAAGCATACAAAGTAGATATTTCCAAGATAAAAGAACTCTCCATCCCAGTTACGCTCATGATATACTCATTTTTACCAGCTGCACTTGGAGGAATACAATTTGAAATTCATTTTTACTTTTACTTAAAATGTCATTATATGATATTTGTAAAAAGCCTTTGGAAAAGTAAAGACATTGTTTGGAAAGTGAGGACTTTCTTCTAAAATGAGAGAGCTTTTAATGTAAATGTAATTGTTTTCCATAGATGAAGGTTTTTGTAAGATATTGTAAAAAAAGTAAAAGAAAGGACATTGTTGAAAGTCATGAATTAGTTAGTTTAACATTAGGGTTAGGGCTATGCGTGTTGTGTGTGTGTGGTGTGTGTGTGTGTGTGTGTGTGTGTGTGTGTGTGTGAGACAGATAGTGGTGACCTCCTCCAGCTGTCTGTGGATAATGAGAAGCTGTCAGCAGCAATAGGACACAACACACACACACACATATTCACAGTCACACACGCACATATTCACAGTCACACACACACATATTCACAGTCACACACACACGCACATATTCACAGTCACACACGCACATATTCACAGTCACACACGCACATATTCACAGTCACACACACACGCACATATTCACAGTCACACACACACACGCACATATTCACAGTCACACACGCACACATATATTCACAGTCACACACACACACGCACATATTCACAGTCACACACGCACGCACATATTCACAGTCACACACGCAACACATATTCACAGTCACACACACACGCACATATTCACAGTCACACACGCACATATTCACAGTCAACACACACACGCACATATTCACAGTCACACACCACATATTCACATCACACACACACGCAACATATTCACAGTCACACACGCACCGCACATATTCACAGTCACACACGCACGCACATATTCACAGTCACACACGCACGCACATATTCACAGTCACACACGCACACACACATATTCACAGTCACACACACACATATTCACAGTCACACACGCACACGCACATATTCACAGTCACACACGCACACGCACATATTCACAGTCACACACACACATATTCACAGTCACACACACACGCACATATTCACAGTCACACACACACACGCACATATTCACAGTCACACACACACACGCACATATTCACAGTCACACACGCACACGCACATATTCACAGTCACACACGCACATATTCACAGTCACACACGCACATATTCACAGTCACACACGCACATATTCACAGTCACACACGCACATATTCACAGTCACACACGCACATATTCACAGTCACACACGCACATATTCACAGTCACACACACACACGCACATATTCACAGTCACACACACACATATTCACAGTCACACACACACACGCACATATTCACAGTCACACACGCACATATTCACAGTCACACACACACACGCACATATTCACAGTCACACACATCACTTTATATTAATGTAAAGATTTCAAGTTCAATGTTTTTAATATCCGTTATTGCTTGTTTATCCATACTTCAGTTTATTTATGTTGCAAAATGCAGTGTACCGCTCATATTACATAATGTGCATTTTTCTTTACAAAGACTCTTATACACCTTTATATATTTCACTCCCCCCCCCTTCTTCCTAATAACTGTCTCTTCTGTTCCTGATTGTGTGTATGTGTTTGAATCATACCCCCCCATACACACATACATTTCCTTCCTTCATCTACTGAAACCCATGCAGAAATAACCACACACACACACACACACACACACAAACACAAACACAAACACACACACACTCGCCAGCAGGTTGGACCCCAGGGCTCAGTTTGGGAGGAAACTCCCTTTCTAATTTTCCTCATAAAGACTCTAATGAAGACTAATGACGGAGCAAGGTGTGTCTGCGCGTATGTGTGTGTGTGTGTGTGTGTGTGTGTGTGTGTGTGTGTGTCTGCGCATATGTTTGTGTGTGTGTGTGTGTGTGTCTGCGCATATGTGTGTGTGTGTGTGTGTGTGTGTGTTTTAACAGCCTGTTCTGTCTGGGAATGTCTCTGTTCTCCTCTCGCTCCTTCCTCCTTCCATCATTATATTTTCCCGATCCCTCCTTTCAAAATTCTCTCTCAGTCTTTTCATGTTTATTATTCTTGTGTTTTTTTTATCTTTGTTTTTTGTTTGCTTTAGAAAGGCTGGAGTTGAAGTCATAACGAGTAACGAGAGACTGATCATGGTGAAGGGGAATAACAAAGCAGTCAACACGGTCAAATAATATAGGTGCATACAAATTGGGTAAATTATTGTTTTTATTTAATTATTTTAGCAAACATAGAGGAAATTATCTTCGTTAAAATGTAAATAAAAATAAGAGAAAGTAAAGTAAATCATAACAAATATTAATACAAAATATTAATAGAAAGATATTTAAAAAATCAAAGTTTAATATGCCATAAAAAAATATTAAGAATAACAAAGTTAAGTCTGCCAAAAAAATTAAAATAATAAAAAAGACACAGTAAAGTTAGCCATAAAGAAATATTTAAAAAGTCATAAAAAAGCTATAAAAAAATATAAAAAGTCAGTAAATGTATCCATTAAATAATAAAAAGTCATAGTTTATTGTATATTAAAAGAAGTAAAATCTTTACATTTCTACAACCTATTTCAGTCTACACTGAATGACGAGATCGTGCACGCGTTGAGGTTGACGTGTTTCTCTGGATATTTATAACCCCATACATGCAACCCTTCGTACTCATATAGTGTCTGAGTGCTGCAGTTTTTGCAGACTCAACGATAGCTCACTCAAAATGTCCTGTGTTTACTCTGAGAAAATGTATGTAGACACACAGGAAGTGGTGCATTTTAGAAACACAAAAGAGGTGTAGTTACAGCGACCAATCGTAGTGTTTTTGGGTGGATTCCCCTTTAAATAACAATGTTTTTATGATGTTTTTACAAGACATGTTATCCACTTTTTACCTTTTCATTACCCATCATCCTCTGCCCTCTCTCTCTATCTTTTACCGTCATTTCCTCACATCTTTCTCCCCCCTTTTCTCCAACTTTCCCTCCACGGATCCTTCAATCTCTCTCCCGTCGCGCTGTCACCTTTTCATCCTTTCTCGTTTCCTCCTTCACTTTCTATCCATCCTTCTTCATCTCGGGCTGCTTTCCCCCCTCCGTCCATCGCTCTGAGTTTTCTGCCTCCATTAGGGGGGAAATGGAAAAAGTGACATCAGCTATTTGGTAAACGGAGAGAGATGGAGGGAACGGGACGAACCCAAGGGTAGAGAGATGGAAAGCAGAGATCAAAAGAGTGACGTTAGGAGGGATTGTGAAAGAGAGAAAAGGAAACAAAGAGGAGAGGAAAGAGTGGCAGGGGTGAGGAAGAGTTAAAGAGCGATGAAGAGGAGAAAGGGGGGAGGTAGAGATCCATTATAGAGAGAGTGAGAGGCTTCACCTCATTAACCTCGTAATGCAGAGTAAATATACAGTCTAAATGGAACATAGACTGTGTGTGTGTGTGTGTGTGTGTGTGTGTGTGTGTGTGTGTGTGTGTTTATCCCGGGCTTCTGTGAGTGTGTGTGTGTGTGTGCGAAATACATTACCAGAATACCAGAGTGCCTATCTGTGTTTGTATTGTGTGTGTGTGTGTGTGAATATATTCCTAAATACCACAGTGTGTTAAATCCCAGAAGGGTGATATTAGATCATGGAAAGATAACGATATGGTATCAGCGTTTTTTTATTTGTTTTTTACACGTGTTTGGCGTCATCTTATGTATTATTCAGTGGTGGAAGATCAGATGTTATACTTAAGTAAACGTTAAAATACCGCAGTGTAGAAACAAGTAAATGTCCTGCATTCATTATATAAGTACAAGTGTATTAGCATCAGAATATATAATAATATATATCACTAGACGTATAATTAGTGATGCATTCAGGTGTCTATCTTTCAAATGTTGCTGCTGTTAAAGGTTGAGAAATCATTGATAACTTCTTTGACTGACAGGTATCTGTGATAACCATAATATCACATTATAGTTTACTAGCTGCTGCAAAAGTTAGTAACTCATGTTTTAAAATAGATCTAGAGTTTAAAAAGTACAATATTTTCTGCCAAAATGTAGTAAAATAGAAGTAGCATGAAATGAAAATACTCAATTACAGGTACCTTAGAAATGTCCTGAAGTAAAGTACTTGATTACATTTACTTTCCACCACTTGTATTACTTTATATCTAATGGAAACACATCAATGTTTAAGTCTGTCTTTACTACTTCCTGCCCATCGCTTCTTGTTGGTCTTTTAAATCTTTAAACACAAGTTATATTTTGAGAAAACTGAGTAAATTCCTAAAATAGCTGTAGTTTTTATTAAAATGTCACTCAAAATAGGAGGAATTGTGTGTTTATTCAGGGACTATATTCTGCGGCGGATTAATCCACATTTGTTGCTCTAGTGGGGGGCGCAGAGGCATGGCAGGGGGGGCGCGAGAGACCAGGAGGAAAGATGGTTTTCCATTTTCTTTTTTTTTAAATCATAATTTCAATTATTAATAATAATAATAATAATATATAATATAATATATATAATAATAATAATAATTATTAATTCTAAAATAATATGATACAGAACAAGTACGTCTGGGTCTCTGTGTTTCATTCAAGCTCGGCTCTGTGTGTGTGTGGAACGAGCGCATTTTGTGTGCATGCGCAAGAGAGAGAGAGAGCGCACCGGTACCGGAGATTGTTGTTGTTAGCTTCTGGTGCTAGCGAGCTAGTGGCCGGGTCTCAAACGGTTTGGTCACGATTAATGTAAACAATTGTTTCCGAGGCACACGTTTATATGATCATTATAGTTATACAAAAATAAGAGAATAAATGAAAAACAGGTATGAAATACTATATGACATTAAAAACAAGAATAACGTTAAAAGGGGAGTGATTTGTAAAATATCCATAAAGAAAAAGTAAATCTGTTTACAGTTCTGTTTCATATGGGTGTTGAGAGAGGTATCCATAGATCTCTTCATTTTGCTCTCAAAGTGCACCAGATTGATGCTTTTAACTTCAATATTTAAAAAATAATCTTCCCGGGGGAGCATGCCCCCGGACCCCCCTATGTGAGGTCCACACACCACTTGAAAAAATAGAACTTTACCCCTGCTTACACCTATATGCCGTGAGCTGATTATCGAGCCTTCACTGTAACAGTCGCGGGTACACTGTGTATGTGCGTGGGGAGTGTTGCAGTAGAACATTCCACTGTAGCGCCCGGTACATTAATGGGAAACCCTAAATGTTTGAGCACCCTCTATGAAACGTCAAGCTACCCCACAGCACCCCAAAAGAAATCTCTGGCGCCGCCACTGAGCCAGCAACCCCGTTTTGAAGTAATGTGCAGAGCAAACAGGCTCATTGCAGCCACCTGTGATAAGACCCACTTTCTGCCAAATATCAGCATTTTCTTTCTTTTCATTTTTTTGCACGGATTGCAAAGTGGCAAAGTATTATAACTTATTGTTCGAGCAAAGGGATTTTTCTATTTTTTTGAAAGGTTCATATTGATGTATTTTAATAAATGTTAACTCGGCCCATTACGTGACTATTTGTGTTGGGGGGGCTCGACTTTTTTTTTTCTCCAAAGGGGGGTCCTGAGAACCACTGCCCTAGTCTGTATTAATGGCATCAGGATGGTGTGTGTGATTGAGTTAGATTAACCTTTGGTGTGTGTGTGTGTGTGTGTGTGTGTATGTGTGTGTGTGTGTGTGTGTGTGTGTGTGTGTGTATGTGTGTGTGTGTGTGTGTGTGTGTGTGTGTGTGTGTGTGTGTAATGAATGCTAGGGTTATTGCTTTAGTGTTGGTCAGTCTTCCACCGATTTGGTCCAAACCACATATTTAATGAATTACCATGAAACTGTTTTATTAACATTCATGTTCCCTTGACGGTCTAACCCAGACTTCGGTCAGGTTGACATTTAAGTGAGATATTCGGGCAATTATTGGATGAATCGGCATGCAATTTGGTACAAATGCTTCCCAGAGAAACACTTTTATAGACGTGTGGAGATCCTCTGACTTTTCCTCTTCCGCCACTACAGACCCGGCGCCAGAACAAATCTACAGAGAGGGCATATGATTTTCATGGGAGGGCACACAAAACCGCCATGTGCCGCGGCACAATATAGATCGTATCAAACAGCATGGCCAACAGCATTGCGTAAAGACGCACACCTATCGCAAATAAATACACAAATAAAGGGCAACATAGAAACCACTTTTGAAACATTGTGTGCGTGGCGGCACAAACACTGGTAACTCATGAGCAAGGCACACATTTGAAATAAAAAGATAACAGCAACAGCTTTGCTTGGGCCTTAAACTTGGGCAACCGTTGACCGGAGCAGCAAACATAATAATACAGAGCGACACCACATTATGCAGTGCGTACTAGCGTCAGCCCCGGGGTCAAGCTAGTAACATTAAGGCGTGCTGCTGCATCGGCAGGTGCAGGGTCGCCAGCAGCACCATCGGCTGCAGTTCTTTCATCGCGATTTATTTGTAATAAATCCTTAGACCTACTCGTGGTTTTAAGCCCATTGCTGATGTGCATTTTGTAATTTAAAACAGAAATGGGAGTCTACAGAGTCTACGTGTTTATGGGGAGGGCCTGGCCCTCTCTGGCCCTCTCTGGCCCTCTCTGGCCCTCTCTGGCCCTCCCACGGCGCCGGGTCTGCGCCACTATGACATTTGTAGTTTTGAGGGAAATATCTTGACAACTATTGGATGAATCGGCATGAAATGTGGTACAAATCTTACTAGAAAAATCTTTTTAAAGAGGATGATATTTCCTGTACCGCCACCATGAGGTTGACATTTGTGGTTTTTAGTTAAATATCTTGACAACTCTTGGCAGATTGTATTAGTTGTACCCTTGGTTCAGACGTTGTTAACTATCCCAAGATCAAGTCGAGAAATAAACATTTTAAAATTATACACACAATGGCTTTAAAAAAAGGCGTTGTCTTGAGTGAATATGGCAAAAAAAGGTGGGCAAATTACATTTAAAATGTGGTTCTGTGGGTGTTCAATCCAATCTGAAAAATATTTATGGGGCTTTCATTTGGTGAAAAGAGACTTTCAGTTCTAGTATCTGAGATTAGTTATCCTGGTTTCATTGTTTCTGGTACTTTTTGCTCAATGAGAGTTTTGTTCCAGATCTGTGAACATTTGTTACAGATGGATCCCAGAGAAATCATTTTACAGACTTCGATTAACCTTGAATTTTCCTCATGAGGTTGGTGGTTTTGAGTCAAATATCTCAACAGCAATTGAGTACTTGTGGTGTTGTAGTTTCTTTGTGTAACATGTTGTTGAGTCACATCAGTGGGGCTTTGGATTCGGTGGAAACAGTAATGTGCAAGTCATGACCGAAAGAACGAGATCGCGGATACAAGCGGCCGAGATGGGATTTCTCCGCAGGGTGGCTGGCGTCTCCCTTAGGGATAAGGTGAGAAGTTCAGTCATCCGGGAGGGACTCGGAGTTGAACCACTCCTCCTTCGCGTCGAAAGGAGCCAGTTGAGGTGGTTCGGGCAACTAGTAAGGATGCCACCTGGGCGCCTCCCTAGGGAGGTGTTCCAGGCACGTCCAGCTGGGAGGAGACCGAGGGGTAGACCTAGGACCAGGTGGAGGGATTATATCTCTTCGCTGGCCTGGGAGCGCATTGGGATCCCCCAGTCAGAGCTGGTTGATGTGGGCAGGGAAAGGAACGTTTGGGGCTCTCTGCTGGAACTGCTACCCCCGCGACCCGACCACGGATAAGCGGGAGAAGATGGATGGACTTTTATTTCAAGAAGCTTGGTGAAGTTCCCCCGAGTTTCATCGTTACTGGGACTTTTGTACGCTATGTTTGTGTGTGTGTGTGTGTGTGTGTGTGTGTGTGTGTGTGTAAAACACCACAGGACAGCAGTCATTATAATACTGTATATTTGCAGTCAGCTCAAACCCAGAGAACAGTGACAGACTGAGGAGAAACAAATAAGAATAAAACAAGACTGAATGTTTTTGTTTCTATCTACACGGAATATCCCTTTAACACCCCCAAATATCCCCCCCCCCCACCCCCACCCTGACATCCCCCACCCCTCATCCCTCCCGTACACATTTCAAATAGTAATCAACAAATAAACAAAACAAATAAACACGCAGTGGAATAAACAAAACTGCAACACAACAGTCTGCACTCTTAGTAGGTCAGAAAATCAGGGAGTAAAACGTCTTTTTGTTTTTCGAGGAGCGCTTGATTTCAACATCTGAAGTACTCTTGCATCGGGGCAGTTTTTAATAAACAAATCAAACCTTCCATGTTGATCATTTCACAAACACCAGGAACTCAACGTCTTGGTCGCGGGAAACAAGGGGTCAAACGGTGAAAAGGAAGAGAATCCAACGCACCTTTTCTTTCTTTAACGATCAAATATCGGGTCGAAAAATCACTCCATTGTCATAAAAAAAGGGTTTGTTTTGTTAACGTTTTGCTTGGTTTGAGAAACAGGTTATTATTATTATTATTCAGAGGTGATAGAAAATACATTGAAAAGCGGCATCCAACATTTTCAGAGTAATGCCTCCTTAAAAAGGGAAAAAGAGATAGAAGTAGAAGAAGCAGGAGATAGAAGAGGGCGAGGGGAGGTAAAGGAGGATAAAATAAGCCAAACGACAACATAAGAAGTTTTCCCATGCATTCTTTTCAGTCCCTGTACGGAAAACAAAAATGAATGAAACATGAGAGACAGAAATAGCCTCCAGAGTTTTACTTTTTTTTTTACATCCCTTCCCGATATTTTTTTTTTTACACTACACGTCTCAAATCCTGAGCTCCTCTTATTGGCTGATTATCGTCCAATCAGAAGGGAGTAGACAACCAGCCAATGAGGTCAACCGAAGTTTTTTTTAAGTCATTTCAAAAACCGATTCATCGCATCGGCGGACGATGTTTTGTTTTTCGTTGCCACAAGATGTCCGAACCGAGTTCATTCGTGAAAGCTTGTTGACGTTATTCCGGTACTTTTCCGTTGCTTCCATCGTCTTGTTTTTATTTATTCTTACCAAAACAAACAAGGTGAGATAAGTCCCAGTGCAGGTAGAGAAAAAGAGGAATGAATGGAGTGGATTTTAAGAAGATAAAGAAGTAGAGACGACCCCAGCGAGTCCAAATCAGGAGTGTTTGTGTCTTCTAGTAGTCTCATAGTTTGTTTTGTAGCAACGTTCCGGGGGAAAGTGGGTTCGTGATTTCGTGGAAACGGGCTGGTGGAGTTCTTCTGTGCAGGAGCGGGGAAAGTGGCAAAGGGGGCGGGGCTTCACGGAGAGAAGGCGGGGCTTCATGGGGAGAAGGCGGGGCTTCAGGACGAGGAGGCAGTCTTTCTAGAACATCATGGGGGTCTTCAGAAAGGACCGGGAGTCTAGGGGGGAAATAAACAGAAATAATTCCGTTAAAGACGACATTTTAGGCTTATTTTCACGTTCATATTTGTATGAAGTGTCTCTACTGTGACATGTTTCCATGCTTTAATAAAAGGTCTACCAAGGGCTTTTTCAATTATTTTTAAACCTTTTTATTGACTAAAGGCCAAGTTGACATATTTAAATGTCTGGTTTTTCACCGACCAGCAGCGTGAAACCCAAATAATGTGGTTAACTATCAAAGAAGTCCAAAAGTGTTTCAGATTAGTTTTCTGTTGATCGACTAATCATTTCTTCTCCACTATTAAGTCACTTAACCAATTATAGGACAAGTTAATTTGACGCCAGTAAGATTTCCCAATTTCTAACATTTGAAAGTGTTTTTTTCTAGATTTCTGTCAGGTGAATAGGTCAAAGTTTGTCAGGAAAATGGTGTGTCTTAGTGGTAAACTGACATTTAACATATGTAAAAGATCAGACAAACTGACATTAGTCTCATGATATCAGTAGCTAACATGCTGGTCTAGGAACAACCCAAGCATTTAGTTTATTTATTTCAATAAACCCAACCTTTTCAGTCTTAAAACCCCCATCGCTGCACATAATACACCCTATCGATCTATACCTTACAACACAATTTAAATCAGTGGTGCCTCTTTATGTGTATTAACAATGTAGATGTTTCACTGTATATCTAAAGAGCTCCATTTGTACAGAAACCCCTCGCTCTGATCATGATTATTAACGCAGGACGTGGACTTTTAGCTGAATTAGTTGCATGTTGTTCTCCCTTTATGCAGCGTTTATGATACAAATCTCATATCTCCAATTTTGCCCCGGTCGGCTCTCTCTCTCTCTCTCTCTCTCTCTCTCTCTCTCATTTCACCTCCGTCGTTCTCCTTCCGCTCCCCGTAGTGCTTTAACTGCACCCACACACACACACACGCACACACACGCACACGCACACACCTTCCTCTCCCTGCGGTGTCATTGTTTTCTGCGAACGTTGCAAAGTGTTTACATTTCTGCATAACAGCAACCATAAACCTGCCCTCCTGTTTCTCCTCTCGGCCTTCACTACTTTTTTACTCGTCTTCATCCTCTCTTTTTCATATTACCCTCTAGTCTTGTCCTTTTCTTCATCATTATTTGGGGATATGGAACAGGTTTGAGGTGTTACTTTGTTAAATCTCTCTTTCATCTCGCCTCCTTCATCTCTCTTCGCCTGCCCTTCCCTATTTTATCACTCGGACCCCCTCCTATCTTCCTCTTTCATCCCTCTATTCTACGTGCATCCTCTTCCTCCTCGTCCTCTATCTGTTACTCTCATATTATTTTTATCCCGACCCATTCTTCTCTCTGTCCTCTCCTGTCCTTTCTTTCGGCAGCAGCTTCGGCCGGGTGCTTAAAAAAACTCTCCTGCAACTTATAAAGTCGTCGCTTGCAACCCCTTCTTAAAACTTTAATCTGTAACGTCATCATTTATTTTCTTCGTGGTGCTAAATTGATCGGATTTGTACGTTGTCTGTGGCTGGATTAATACTGGTTTCTTCCTGACACTTACGGCTACAACTAATGATTATTTTCAATATCAATAAGGCCAAGTTGTTCTTTTTATAAATATGGACAAAAATGTCCATCAACATTTCTGACATTTGAACCGTCTTTTCCGGCCTAAAACAAAACAATATTCATTTTTGAAACTACACATTTTCAAGCGCTCGTCAATTATTAAACTAATTGTTTCACATTAATTAAGAATAAATTGTTCGAACCAGAGGAAGTGTCATGTTTTCCGCAATTGTTTCATCATTTTAAAAAGATCTGCAACTTATAAAAGATCATTTCTATGAAGAATATTATTTCGACATAAAATCTCAGAAAAATAATTGGTTTGTGTTTGTTTGGAAAATGACAGCTACATGCGTAAATGATTTAATTGAAAGATGATACACGATATGACATTTTTGTTTTCCAGGTTTCCAAGAAACTCCCGGAGCTTTGCTGAAGTTTCTCCAGCTGTGACTATCCCCTTTATTCCTCTTTGTGCAATGCATCATGGGATAATAATATCCCAACGACACCTCATTAAGAATTCAAACATTTATAAAGGAAGCAAAAGTGTGGATTTGAGACAAGGTTCCTTTTTTTTTTTTAAATAGCATCTTTTAATGTTTAATATTTAATACATTTCTTGTTTTTTTTGTTCGTCTTTCCTGTTTTTCCTCCTCTCTGTTTCTCTTTTACTTGTAACAGTTTGTACCTGGCAACCCCGTTTCCCTTCCCTCTCACCTCCATCTGTCACTGTAACACACACCTCCTGCCTCTGTGTGTGTGTGTGTGTGTGTGTGTGTGTGTGTGTGTGTGTGTGTGTGTGTGTGTGACCTAGCATTGCTATCCTTGTGGGGACCTAAATCTGTTTACACAGGGAGGTCCCGAGGGGAATCATTAATTTTAGGGTGAAGACTTGGTTAGGGTTAGGATAAGTCTCCAGGAAATGCATGTAAGTCAATGTAATGTCCCCTGAAGTGATGTATACATGGTATGTGTGTGTGCGTGCGTGCGTGCGTGCGCATGTGTGTGTGTGTGCGCGTGTGTGTGCGTGCGTGTGTGTGTGTGTGTGTGTCCTGGTTACAAATGGTGCTGACCTGCCTTGTTAAGAGTCTATCAGCTGGAGGAGGAAATGTCACCAGGTCTCGCAACAAGGTCACATTTTTCAACTTCCTCCTGTCCTCCTTTTCCTCCTCTCCCATTCGTCCCCTTTCTCCTTCTCTTTCTCGTTCTTATTTCCCTTTTTTATCCTCTTCACTACTCTCTCTCTCTATCCTTCCTGTCTTCCCAACTCTTACTTTTCCCTTTCTTCCTCTTTATCTCTCGTCTTTTATGACTCCTCTTCATCTGTTCTTCCTCGTCAACCTTTTCTTTCCTCTTGCCCTTTATCTTTTTTCTGATTCCCCCTCTTTCCCCCTTTTCTCTCCTCTTTCAGTTCCCATCATCACCTCTTTTCCTTCCTCTCTTCCCTGTTTCCTCCCCTTTTTATTCTTTCCCTTCAGTCCTCATCCCCCCTTTTATTATGTAACCTAATCTTTTCTTCCTCTTGCACTTTCTAAGTCTGCTCTTCTTCCTCTCCCACATTTTCCCTTTTCCTCCTTTATTATTTCCTTCCCTCCTTCCCTCTCCTCATTCCCACTTTCTCCACACTTCTCTCTCCTCCCTGTTTCCTCTTCCTTATTTCACCCTGTCTCCCCCCCTTTCTATGCATTATATTATTTCCCTTCAGTCCTCATCCCCCCTTTTTTTAATTAAACCTAATCTTTGTCTTTCCTCTTGCACTTTTATTTTTCCGATACTCATTCTTTCTGTCTGCTCTTCTTCCTCCCACATTTCCCCGTTTTTCTTACCCTCTATTATTTCCTTGACTCCTTCTCTCTCCTCCTTCCCACTTTCTCCCTCCTTTTCCCTCCCTTCTCTGTTTCCTCCTTCCTCTCCTTTCTATCCTGTTCTTGATCCCCTTTCCTTTGTATTGTTCCCGTTCACGTCTTCCTTTACTCTTCCTCACATCCTTTCCTTTTTAGTTCCCATCACCCCTGCATCACTCTTCTTCCATCTCGACCTTTTCATCCCTCTCTGCTTTTATTCTACCTCTTTTTATTGTTTCTTTAACTTCCTCTCCTCCTTCTCCCTATACCTCTACCCCCCTTTTCCTCCTCTTTCTCAATTCCTCTGATATTTTACGTCTAATTAGTCACGTTGGCTTTAAACTTCCAGAAGAAAACCGATCTCTTTTCTCTCTGACCCTCTCTCTCTCTTCTCGTTTTCCTCTCTCTTTCTGATTGTAATGCGATGTCTTTCTTTGTGTTCAGCAGTTTTCTCCTCACTCGTTAATTAAGAGTGTGGAAGGTGAGAGAGGCAGGGAGAGGTGTGTGTATGTGTGTATGGTGTGTGTGGTGTGTGTGTGTGTGTGTGAGAGTGTGTGAGTAAACACACTGTAGGTGCAAAATGCTTTTATGGCAGGAGCGGTGTTTGTGTGTGTGTGTGTATGTATAAAAGGCAGCAGAGAGGTCCTACTGGGCCAATCAACATTAATGAAATCAGGTGGGTCTGTGTGTGTGTGTGTGTGTGTGTGTGTGTGTGTGTGTGTGTGTGTGTGGGAGTGCTTGGCTTGCAGAAGAGAGGGGATCTAAAAGGGGTCTAAAGAGGAGAGAGAGCTAATTAGAGTTCCCTGTCTCACCAGAGTGTGGATCAACACACACACACACACACACACACACACACACACACACACACACAGGTTGAGATATTCATTTATACACACACTGAGTTTCAAGTGAAGGTTTTCAATGTCAGGGAGGACTGAGCACAGCTGGTGGAGAGAGGACGACATGCATACTAACACACACACACACACACACACACACACACACACACACACACACACACACACACACACACACACCAGTATTGTACCTGTGAGGACCTTTATTGGCTTAATGCATTCCCTAAGTCCATAACTGTAACCTCATTTCCGAACCTGAGGAAGTGAAGACTATTTTTTTATTTTTAGAGGCTTATAATCATAAAATGTCCTCGGTTTTCAACCATTTTCCTCTTTTACGAGCTATTATGGCTTACAAAACGTCTGCGATTTCCAAAAGATGTCCACATTTTCCTTAGTGAGGACATTTGTGTAAATAGGACAGTTTGCAAACTATCTACATTTGAGAGAACCGACAAAAAGATCATGCTTATTTTCTAGAATATTTACAAAGTCTATACCGTGTTTTTGAATATTCCTTTTGCATACCTTTTCCGCTTGCAAAACATGTCCTTTTTCCCGAAATGTCCCACACACACACACACACACACACACACACACACACACACACACACACACTCACACTGACATGGGCTGGATGAAATATTTGCACACACTCACATGTGTGTCTGATAAGGTGAACACATCAAAGGGAGGCCACGGTGTCTCAGTGTCTGCTTAATGTCTCCACTAATCTAGCCTGGGCCCCAGCACACACACGCACACACACACACACACACACACACACACACACATATGCTCACCACGTGTATGTGTATGTCTACAAAGGTGTAACTCTGCCTTTGAACATGCTTGTTGTGTACAGTGTGTGTTTCAGCGTGTGTTTAATGATGTTTTTTTGATTGTGTTTTCGGGTACCTTGTACAGCGCCGTTGTCTTGCTGGTTTCCATTAAGTTCAGATTTCTCCTCGGCTCCAGCAGCGTCTGGTGAGAAACACAAAGACAAGACAGAGTCTCAGCGGGTCGCCAGTAAAAAGACAAACAGCTCCTTGTAACGTGGTGCAGGTCAGGAACACACAGCGTTTACTAAGAAGCCACAAACACAGCTTTTTGGACAGGAAATTAGATTTTAGGATGACTTTTAAGTGTGTGACAACAACATTATTTTGTTTTCAGATCCAAAACAAGTTTAAATCAGAGGTAAAACACCACATTTAGCACAAATAACCCAACAAACATGGCATCCTACCGTTGTTGTTGTTGTTGAATCACAGCTTTTTGGACAGGAAATTAGACTTTAGGATGACTTTTGAATGTGTCACGACTAAATAATTGTACTTTTCAGATCCAAAACAAGCTTAAATCAGAGGTAAAACACCCAATTTAGCACAAATAACCCACCAAACATGTCATCATACCATTGTTGTTGTTGAAACACAGCTTTTCGGACAGGAAATTAGACTTTAGGATGACTTTTAAGTGTCTCACAACAATCTAATGTAGATTTCAGATCCAAATCAAGCCTAAATCAGAGATAAAACACCAGCACAAATAACCCAGCAAACATGCCGTTGTCATCCTACCATTGTTGTTGTTGTTGTTATTGTTGTTGTTGTTGTGCAGCGGCTCGGGGGACGGGCAGGAGGAGGACGAGTGTTTGAGGACGTCCTCCACCCTCGCCCTCCTCTTGGACTCGAACTCCAGCGCCTCCTGCAGCTTCCTCTTGGCCTTCTTCTCCTTCTTCAGGCGCTTCTGGATGGAGGCTGACGGAGAAAAAGATACGATCACATGAAGCAAACTATGACTTTTCCCCATTGATGTAGACATACATCTTTTCCCCATTGATTTAGACATACATCTTTTCCCCATTGATTTAGACATACTATGACTTTCCCATTGATTTAGACATACTATGACTTTTCCCATTGATTTAGACATACTATGACTTTTCCCCATTGATTTAGACATACTATGACTTTTCCCCATTGATTTAGACATACTATGACTTTTCCCCATTGATTTAGACATACTATGACTTTTCCCATTGATTTAGACATACTATGACTTTTCCCATTGATTTAAACATACTATGACTTTTCCCCATTGATTTAGACATACTATGACTTTCCCCATTGATTTAGACATACATCTTTTCCCCATTGATTTAGACATACTATGACTTTTCCCCATTGATTTAGACATACATCTTTTCCCCATTGATTTAGACATACTATGACTTTCCCATTGATTTAGACATACTATGACTTTTCCCATTGATTTAGACATACTATGACTTTTCCCATTGATTTAGACATACTATGACTTTTCCCATTGATTTAGACATACTATGACTTTTCCCCATTGATTTAGACATACTATGACTTTTCCCATTGATTTAGACATACTATGACTTTTCCCATTGATTTAGACATACTATGACTTTTCCCATTGATTTAAACATACTATGACTTTTCCCATTGATTTAGACATACTATGACTTTCCCCATTGATTTAGACATACATCTTTTCCCCATTGATTTAGACATACATCTTTTCCCCATTGATTTAGACATACATCTTTTCCCCATTGATTTAGACATACATCTTTTCCCCATTGATTTAGACATACATCTTTTCCCCATTGATTTAGACATACATCTTTTCCCCATTGATTTAGACATACTATGACTTTTCCCATTGATTTAGACATACTATGACTTTTCCCATTGATTTAAACATACTATGACTTTCCCCATTGATTTAGACATACATCTTTTCCCCATTGATTTAGACATACTATGACTTTTTATCAATATTTTCGACATACGTTTTTTTCAATATTTTCGACTTTGACTTTTTTAGATATTTTCGACATGCTATACTTTGACTTTTCCTGATATTTTGACCAACTATACTCTGACTTTTTTCCTATATTTTCAACATACTATACCTTGACTTTTATTCTATATTTTGGACATGCTAAGACTTTTTTCCCAATATCTTTGACATACTATACTATGACTCGTTTATTTACGTGGTCTCTCGCTGCTTTATGTTCCGGATGTTTCACAGTAACTGTGTCTCTATGAAATGTCTCCTATATCTCTGTGAAATGTCCCCTTTCTCTCTGTGTCTCTGTGTCTCTGTGTCTCTCTGTCTCTCTGTGTCTCTGTCTCTCTGTGTCTCTGTGTCTCTGTGTCTCTCTGTCTCTCTGTGTCTCTGTGTCTCTCTGTGTCTCTGTCTCTCTGTGTCTCTGTGTCTCTCTGTCTCTGCTCACCTCTGCTCTGTAGTTCGGAGGTCAGCTGTCTCTCCAGACTCTCTCTCATCTCTCTCTCTCTGTGTCTCTCTGTCTCTCTGTCTCTCTGTGTCTCTGTCTCTCTGTGTCTCTCTGTCTCTCTGTGTCTCTGTGTCTCTCTGTCTCTGCTCACCTCTGCTCTGTAGTTCGGAGGTGAGCTGTCTCTCCAGACTCTCTCTCATCTCTCTCTCTCTGTACAGCTCCATCTTCAGCTCTCGTTTCTCCGCCTGGATCTGTTTGTCCTGAACCCGGGCGTTCTCCACGGCCACCTTCAGAAGACCTGAGGAACACGTGAGGAAGAGGAAGAGGATGAAAACAACACTATAAGGACTTTAGATGACCTAAATGTCAAATTATAAGCAGCAGGAAAAACATCTTGATAAAGAAAAGGTCTTCGATTTGACTTTATTCTGTTTCACCACTTTGCTGATCGACAGCTTTAGTTCAGTCAATAATACGCTCTACATCACCTACAGTGATGCTATTGGACTATTATACCTTTTCAATAATACTATACATTTCAAAATGGTAGGTATCAACAAACCTTGATATTAATAATAAGAATATACAAAAATGTACTTGTAAAATCTTGTATATTTCACTTTTTGCCACTGTCTTCTTTTTTAATTTGAGCTTGTATTCATTAGTTTTATCTCGTCTTTTAAAGGACTGTTTTCCATGTATTTAATCTTTTTTTTGCCCTTTATTTAAAGTCTTAATGTCTTTTTTAATTGCCTTGTTTATATTAAACTTACCTTTCCTAGTCTTATTTGGATTTCTCATTTTTAAAAATAATGTTATTTTTATTGTTGCTTTTCACCATTTTCAAACATTCGTCTTTACTGCACTTGTGTTGGTTAAATTGTGAAAGTCAGCACCGTGATCCAGAGACATGCTTGTTTGTGAAAATGGCAATAAAACGTGATTCTGGACCGGGTCGTCTCACTTTCTTTACTACAGACATTATCGATAATGTCTTGTAATGTTTAAAGGTCCCCTATTAGACTGTTTTTCACCAATATATTATAGGTCTCAGATATACACAGAGCCTGTCTCTGATTGGCTCAAAACACCAAACAGATCATTGCAGCATCCCATAATCCCCTCTGTTTCAGCCCTGTTTCCAAAGTGCTGATTCTCTGTCTGTTACTTTAGATGAAAATAAAGAGCCCCTCCCCACGCCCCTCTGAGAGATATTTGGTTAAAAAGAACTCAATGGTGCTCTAGGAGGAGATTCAGGTGATAAGGTGGGGGGGGGGGTTACCTTGGTTGCTGATTGGCTGATGGTTACACAAGCCAAAACATCGTTATGACATCTAAAGTGGCCAAAATCTGATCAGCTCATTTTCAGACAGGTTTTTATAGAAATGGATCAGGACAAAAAGAGAGAGAATCTTTGTTCCTGAAACTTTCAGAGTCTCTTTCACACATAGGGGACACATGTTGATGTAGAAGAGACATGAAGAAGAGGGGGACACATGTTGATGTAGAAGAGACATGAAGAAGAGGGGACCACATGTTGATGTAGAGACAGATGAAGAAGAGGGGACACATGTTGATGTAGAAGAGACATGAAGAAGAGGGGACACATGTTGATGTAGAAGAGACATGAAGAAGAGGGGACACATGTTGATGTAGAAGGACATGAAGAAGGGGGACACATGTTGATGTAGAAAAGAAATGAAGAAGAGGGGACACTGTGATGTAGAAGAGACATGAAGAAGAGGGGACACATGTTGATGTAGAAGAGACATGAGAAGAGGGGACACATGTTGATGTAGAGGAGACATGAAGAAGAGGGGACACATGTTGATGTAGAAGAGACATGAAGAAGAGGGGACACATGTTGATGTAGAAGAGACATGAAGAAGAGGGGACACATGTTGATGTAGAAGAGACATGGAGAAGTGGATTTTGCATAATAGGTGAGCTTTAAAAAAGAGTGTAAAGTACCTGTATGTTGGTGAGCAGGGTCTCGACTGACGAGAGGCCGTCAGCGAACAGGAAGGGAGCGGGGAACCCGGGGGGGAGCGCCGGCCCCAGAGAGCACTCTTCTGAGGGGGGAGAACAGAGTAAGGGTTAGGTTTTGGGGAGAATAGATGACATATTTATCTTTTTGAATGATGACATAATAAGAAAAACATTTCTATTAGTATGTATGACTTTTTGGTACATACTATATTTATTTTTGTACATACAATACTATTACTTTTGTTGACATACTATACTATTACTTTTTTCTTTATATACTATACTATTAAGATTTTTTAAATACTACACTATTACATTTTTTTTTCTGTATGCCATTTTGTAGTTTCATCATACCATATACTCTGACCTTTTTATCACATAGTATAGTATGCATTCAAAAAAAAACTATAAAAATGTTACGAAAAGGTGGTTACAAATATAATATACTGTACTTTTTGGTACATTTTTTCACAATCCAACACATTTTGAAGTGAATAAATGTAATACATATATTCTTTAATACTCAATAGTATGTGTGTGTGTGTGTTTTAAATAAATACATGTTTGAGATGTTTCCATCAGCGATATATCGTCACGAGCTCCGAGCGACGTTTATGAAATGTTGATGTTTACTAAGGTATAAAAAGCAACGAAGCAACATCAGAGAAATCAATTACTCTAAACACACTCACACACACACACACACAACCACACAACGGGTCATTAGTATTCAGACAATCATGTGTGGTACTAATTGGCAAGGATTAAAGACATCCTTGATTTGTGTGTGTGTGTGTGTGTGTGTGAGTGTGTGTTAATCGTGAGTGCGTCACAGTGTCTGATCAGCCCTTAATGCCTAACAAACTGACAACTGGGTTAACTCTGCTGTGAAATTAACGCTGATTAAGATGCACTTTAACACACTGACACACACACACACACACACTCTATCCCCTATCTGCCACTTCATCCATACATCCCTCTGCTCCACCTCTCCTCTCATATCTTTCTTCATCACTTCTTCCCCTCATCTTCATCCTTACAACTTTGTTCTTTCCCAATTTCCACATCTTCATTTTCTTCCTCTTTCTCCATCATGTTTCTCTTCCTGTCCTTGTTCATGATTAACCTGTTCTCCCCGAATCATTACAATATGTTCTGTCTTTCCGTTTCTTTATTTAAAGGGGACCTAATATGCTCAATACATATAATAAAAAAACTCTTCAGGCTAAGGCTCTTCACTGTCCCAGAGAAAATAGATGATATGAAGGTTGCTTAAAGCATAAGAAGTGAAAGCATATCAGTAAAAACGAACAAATAGCCCAATTTGTAGTAATATTTAGGAAAATGTCTTCATGGGAGGACAATCAGGGAATGCTCAGTATAGAAAAGTGTGTGTTGGATTTCCACAGGCAGAAGAATGGATAAAGGACACTTGCATAAAGCTGCAAAACATTCTTTTAGATGGTTTCTCAGACGTTTTTTCGCTGTCTTTTATTCATACTCTGTAGAAGTCTCTTCGCACATCATTTAGACATCGTTTAATATTGAATAAAGATCGTAGATTAGCAGCTTTTTCTGACAAAAGTCTCTATGCTGTAAAGGTTTTAACACTTGTGTCAAACATGTCAAATAATTGATTTCATGAAAAGCTTTGTTAATAAATAGTTTGCCTTAAAGTGTGTGTTGGATATACTGTAGTACACTTGGATGAAGCAGCATAGGATTTCTGCTGTCATTCTTTCGTCTCTTTCAAAGTGTGTTGGCTCAACTTTCTCTCTAAGACCACAGAGAGCCTAAGGAGACGACTCCTATCTACTCTTTACAATATTTAAAGGTGGGGTAGGTAATTTTGGAGAAACCAGCTCGAGTGCGCTAGAATTTGAAAATACACAGCCGGAAAAAATCTGCCCCTTCCTCACAGAGCCCCTCCTCCAACACACACGAACGTGCACATGACCAATGAGGGCACGAGATAAGTTTGTGCACAGATGGAAGGCTGACAGGCAGGTAGGCCATCCAGTTATTTTAGCCGGGCCGGCTCAGATGATTGGTCGTGCTTTTTACAGCGCCACAGCTTCCACAGATGACATGTTTTTATGGATTTTTTGTCAAAGCACTTAAGATATTCATTGCTATCGGGATTTTAAGAGCATTCCATGGAATATAACAACAAGTGTATCTCGAGCCGGTTTCTCAAACTTACCTACCCCACTTTTAAGGGTTTAATATTCCTTTAAATACCACACTTTTAAGAGCAGCAGATTCCTGTATTGATTTTAAAGAGCTGCAGCAGCAGGATGAACAGAGAGATGAAGAATTAAAACAGAGTGTGTTATAAGAATGGAAAACACACTCCGAGTGTGTGTGTGAGGGAGGAGAGGCCTCGCATGCTTTTAGTGTGTGACCTCTTGACCCCTTTTAGCCATGCCTCCTTCACTTAGCCTCCCCTCCTCCCCCATCTATCTCCCTCTATCTGTGCCTCCTCACTCCTCATCCTCTGATTGATGGCTCAGAGACAGGTGATCAATAGGAGGGGCCGAACATCCTGACGTGTGTGTGCGTGTGTGTGTGTGTGTGTGTGTGTGGTGTGTGTGTGTGTGTGTGTGTGTGTGTGTGTGTGTGTGTGTGCATGTGTGTGTGTAAATACAGTAGATGAGGAAATCCCTCTAAGTGAGGACAATTTGTCAGTTGTCAAAACCAAATGGGTGAGGGTTTAGATTAAGGTGGGTAATGGAATATCTTCACTTATATAAGAGTATGTGTGACAGTGTGTGTGTCTGTGTGTTCGTGTGTGTGTGTTTGTGTCTATGTGTGTGGTCCAACCTTTGTCCTTTGTTATTTTCTTGATGGGTGCAGCAGGGTTGGTCAGTGCAACATCTGCATCAGCTGACACCAATCCTGTTGAGAGGAAAAGGCACAGTGAGTGTGTGTGTCTGTGTGTGTGTGCTTAAACACACAGTATGTCTGCATGTATGTGTGTCTGCAGAGGCATGTGTATCTGTGGGTGCAACTTGTTTGTTTAAATTGTAGATTACATGCAAGGTGTGTACACATAACTAAGTACAAAATATTCAGTTTTATATTTTCTCCATTGTACTTCACAGATAATCTTTCATGCATAACATCTCAGAAAATCTGATAAAAAAGTAAAGAAATAAAAGGTTCTTAAATGTTTTGTCTGACCACCAACATAATAGTTTAAACAATATATAAAAGAGTAAATTCAAGAGAAAATAGAGGCATTTAAGACGCTAACACTAGTAAATATTTACCACTGGTGCATTAAAACTTGCCCTTATCCAAACAGTTGCTGGAAGAATTTTCAACCCACTTATCCTTGCAGCTTTACTCAGTATATGTGTCATACTGGTGTGTGTGTGTGTGTGTGTGTGTGTGTGTGTGTGTGTGTGTGTGTGTACCCAGTCTTTCGGGCGAGCTGGAGGCCGAGCTGCTGGGCTGCGACTGCAGAGGAGTGTTCGTCTCATCGACAGACGGAGAGAGAGAGGGACTGTCACACACTCTCTCCTGCAGAGAGGGGGAGAAAGAGAGGGGTGAGATATGGAGGGGTGAGATATGAAGAGGTTGAGGTGTGAAAGAGTGCATTGATGTGAAGATCTGAAGTAAATCATTAGAGGTTTCTATGGGTTACCATGGATTTAAGAGACACTACAATGTTGAAGATTTACTGTTGGGTAGTTTAATATGCAGCAGTGTATCGTATTCTATAAAGAAAGATTTTCAAAACGTTTGGACATTGACATCTTTTGCATAATTATACTTCATTATTTCCTTTTTTTCTGACCATTATTTAAACCTTTTTTTAGGACATTTTTCATATATTTTCAGATGTTTTCACATAATCTTTCACCATATTTTTTCGGTTATTTTTTTACATGTTTCTTTGGCAAATTCTCACATTCATTCAGAAACTTTTCACATAATTATCCAAGTTTTTTTACATATTTTCGGACCATTTAAAGAAAATCTAAATATTTTTACGGAACATTTTCACATATTTTAGGGATTTTTTTTAATATACTTTAGGCTATTTCTTTTAAACTTCTTTTACATATTTATTATTCACATAAATACATGTTGTTGTGTGTATTTATAACATAAAATTAACTGCCTTTTGCAATGTCAATGAAGTTGAATTTAATCTAAAAGAATAACAAAAGCTAATTGTCGAGGTGTTCCACAGGGATCATATTTGGATCCTCTTTGGTTTTCATTTAAACGTTTTTCAGAGTCCGTAAAAACGTGTGTGTGTGTCTCACCTTGATGACGGGCGCCCGATGTACGTGAGTGTGTATCTGCTGCGCGGCGGCGGCCATGTTGGCGATGGTGTTGAGGTGGTTCATCTGGGACATCGCCATGGCAACAGATGCAGGGGGCAGGCCCATGGGAAGCAGCGGGTGAGGCATCATCATGAAGGGGAGGTCCAACCCTGAGAGAGGGAAATTAACTTTATATAAAGGGAAATACATTGAATTAAATAAGGGTAGAGAGAAAAACATTAACGTCACATTGTCATTATTTGATTCTGCATGGTACAGTTTATTCATCTCACAAATGTTGTCCACATTTTGTCCACATTTGATCGTTGTTTTACTGTCAGTTGAGAGTATGTTTGACATTTTCGCTTAAAATAAAAAACGTGTAAAGAATGGGCTGGAAAACACAATTTCTCCTGTTATAATTCAATGTTTCACTTTGAAGCTTCACATTAAAAAAGTGTTTATTTTGGTTTATATTCATGTCTTTTGTGCAATTCTTTCTAAGACTAAACTTGTCTTTTGGTAACATTGTCTACATTTTGTCGTTGTTGGTAGACTGTGCAAACTGTCACTTTAACACGTTTTATTCATTTTATTGATTATTTTATTACATGTAGCAAAGACTTCTTAAAAGGAAGTATTAATACTGAGTGGGTTTTCTTGTTGAATTGATTTTGCTTCCAGTAAAAAGCATCTTGCCTTGTTGCAAGCTTTAACTCTTCCAGTCTTTTTTTAAGCGTTGAATCATTTTCACATTTGCTTCTTTTTTTGAACAGACTGTGAAATGCAGCCTGTGTGAGAGTCGCTCTGAACTCCCGTTGAACTTCACCCTGAGCCGAGAGAGGCAGAGGTGTCAGAGTCTGGATAATGAAAGGTGGCGAAGAGGAGGAGGAGGAGGAGGAGAAGGAGGAGGAGAAGGAGAAGGAGGAGGTCAGAGGGTTAAAGGGTGACGAGGCGGAGGAGAGAGGTCAGCTTTTGTTTGGATTTCATTTCTCTTTCATTTCCTGTCTGTTTTAAAAGACTTCAAATGTTTCTATTCTTAATTTCACTTTTACCTTTTTATTTCTTTATCCTTCATTCGTTCCCTACCTCTTTTTAGTCCTATTTTTTAATCCTTTTCCCAATTATCGTAACGCTTTAGTTTCTAGCTTGCCCTTTAGTTAAATAGTTCAAAAAGGGTGATGAGGCGGGAAAAAAAGGCCAACTTTAATTGTGTTGTTTCTCTTATTTGACCTTTTAGTTGGTTATTCATTCAGTCGTTGCCTCTTTTATCTCCTATTTTCTACCTTTCTCCTCCTCACTTCCTCCTCACTTCCTCCTCACTTCCTCACACTTTTCTTCCAATCATCTCTTCCTTTACCTTCTTTACTTTAGATAATATCCTCCCATCTTTTTCTGACACACACCAGCGTCACTGCATTTGTTCGATTAACTTAAATTCCCCCTCTAACCCTGAACCTCCTGAAAGCATAACCTTGACTTTTGACCACTGACCTCAGACCCCCTGACCCCTCCACACCCACACACACACACACACACACACACACACACACACACACACACACACACACACACACACACACACACACACACACACACAAACACACACCCCCACACACACACACACACACACACACCCACACACACACACACACACACACACACACTCACACACACACTTCAAAAGGACGACCTCCATAAGACGCTCACTCTGACTAAAGTCGCCTCAGCTGTCGGAAACACGTGCCAAAAAAATAAAAATAAATGACAGCGGCTGCTTTCATTCCAATGAAACAATAACACTGATTGCTGTTGTCGTGACGACTGAAGTGATAGAATAATCAATGTGAGTGTTTGTCGCCTCCCAGCGTGTGTGTGTGTGTGTGTGTGTGTGTGTGTGTGTGTGTGCAAACACATCACTTCTGCAATAAGAAAATGAGCGAGAGTGAGTGTTTTTCTGTTTGTCTCTGCACGTCTTTCAATATGTGAGTGTGTGCGTGTGTGTGTGTGTTTGTGTGTGTGTGTGTGTGTGTGTGTGTGTGGTGTTGATGAATCGAGTCATTTAGTAGAGTGTGTGCTGATTAATCCAGGCGGAGTGTTAATACGGGAGATGGGAACAGATTAAATGGTGTACATTAACAAATATTGCCACCCCTTTAAAACACACACACACACAAACCAAATATGTGTGTGTGTGTGTGTGTGTGTGTGTGTGTGTGTGCGTGTGTGCACATGTGTGTGTGCCCTTCTCCCGTGTACTGTCTCTAGGTGTGCTGAACATATATTTATCTTTATGTATGTGTTTCTGTGTGTGTGTGTGTGTGTGTGTGTGTGTGTGTCCTCACTGTTTGCCAGTAGCTGTTGTTGCTGTTGTTGCAGTTGTTGATGATTGACAGCTCCCATTGGTCCTCCTCTTCCTCCTCCTCCTCCTCCTCCTCCTCCTCCTTCCATTGGTCCTCCTCCTCCTCCTAGTCCTCCTCCATGAGCTCCAGCAGGGGGGCTGGTCAGACGCTCCTTATCCCAGGAACACTCACTTCCTCCTGGGGAGAAAAGGAGGAGAATTAGACATTCATAAAACCCTGTGGTGCCTTCAGGTGCTGCTGGGATCGTCCCATGTTCAGAGCTTTGAGTTGTAATGAGGAAACATAAAGACGCTACGGAGAAGATGTGTTGTATTTAATTAGTTTAGTCATTTATAAAACAATGCATTAAATGTTTAGAGGCAGAGAAAACTGCTCGAATTTATCTGAGTTACTTATAAGATTGTTGTTAAGACATATTTGTTTTAATCTTGTTGCACGCTATATTAACTTGCTAATAACTAAATAACATAATCAGATTGTTATTATCAGATGGTTATAATCATGAATATTATGGGTCATTAGTTTTTGTATAATTGTGTTTTTTTAATACATGATTTAGAGAAAGAAAAAACATGAATTGACAAGTTTTGATTTTTTTATTACTATAATTTTTTATAAAAAAGAAAAACAATAGAGTAAAATATTTGCAGATTTCTTACCTTTTTATTTCTTATTTTTTAAATTAACTTAAAGTATTTAGTTACCTCCACATGTGCCAAAGAATACCTTTAAAACATGACATTTTTGTATGTTTTTACAAAGATCAATGCGAATACTTCCTGGTCAAAAACCATCCGTACAAACAGAGTTTAGTTTACAGAACATCTAATCTAACCTCTCTTTCTCTCTCTCTCTCTTTTTACACCTTCATTCCTCTACTCCCCCCTCTCTCTCTTTCTCCCCCGTTCCCTCTCTCATCCATCTTCATCTCCCTCCATTAGTTTGAATTAGCAACCGTCTCTCTCTATTATTGCCTACTGAACTCCCTGCGCTGTGCGTGTGTGAGTGTGTGAGTGTGTGTGTGTGTGTGTGTGTGTGTGTGTGTGTGTATGTGTGTGTGTGTGTGTGTGTGTAGCTGACAGCTGGGCCTCATCCCCTCTGCCATTTACACCAGGGAAGAAAAGAAGTATAAACAGATGGGCAGATGTTCTCTCTCTCTCTCTCTCTCTCTCACACACACACACACACACACACACACACACACACACACACACACACCACACACACACACACACACACACACACACACACAACACACACACCTAAACACACACTCACACACATGTTGTTTCCTTGTCCTCTCCTCTCTTTTATCTTTTCTTCTTCGTCACTTTTCTTTCTCTCTCTCACTTCTTCAGCACCGTCTTCCCTCTCTCCTTTTGTCTGTCAGTGACTCTAGGTGTGTGTCCATTCACCTCTTTAATGCATATTACATTTTATTGCATTAAAGAAAAACCTGAGTTGTAAAAAAAATACAAAATTGCAAAAAAGTTTCTGTATCATTAAAAAGCAAAATTGCAGCAAAAGGATAAAATCCCAAAGTTCCGGAACAAAGTGACATCACTCACGCTCCTATTGGCTAGCGCTCCAACACATTGTACGTGATAGGCTAAGGGGCGGGACATCTCTAAGCTGGTTGAAAAATCACAACAGAGCCGGCCAGCTGACCAATCAGAGCAGACTGGGCTCTGGTTTCAGACAGAGGGTGAAAAGAGGTGCTGCAGCACAGGCAGTATGAGAAAAATGAAGAGCTTTTTGAACATTGAAGCATGGAGACATGTCACTTAAAATGCATGACTTTGACATGTAGTTAAGTGTGTTCACAGTGCGGTATGAGTACTTTGACTTAGGCTAAGGATCCTAATACTTCCTCCTCCTCTTGTTCTTCCTTATGCACATGTTATCTCCTTTCTCAGATACAGTTTCCTCTCTGTCTCCATCACTCCTCTGTGATTTCACATTTCTATAAAGCAAACAAACACGAGCGAT
>CM062286.1:4134250-4214250 GCA_031216635.1 Dissostichus eleginoides
TGAATTGTCTATTGTTTGTGTGTGTACGTTATTTATTAGAAACTATTGCGGGATGAATTAAAAAAAATGACTATATTACAATAATCAAGATTTTGGTTTACTTCCGGAACATAGTGACATCACTACGGCGCACTTCTATTGGCCAGCGCTCCAACATCTTATAAGCGTCACTGTTTCCTGAACTTCAGTTTTCCTCTTGGTTGCAAAAGTAATGTTTGATTTACGGGAGGAAGTGGAAACACTTTTGACCTCAGTTACTAAAATGAGTGTCAATGCTAGATTTAGAAACAATGGCGGACAGCTGAACGCCAAATTCATTTTAGAAAACAAAGATGAGTGTCTTCACAAAGAACACCTGTTTTAAAACGATAGGGGGTTCAAAAGTTGCACAATTTCACTTTAAATAGATTTTGCTAATAATACTTACATCATTTTACTTAAATACGATTTTAAATTCACATACAGTTAAGTGTTTTTACAGTGCAATATTAATAACTTTACTTAGGTTAAGGATCCTAATAGGGTAGGCTGTGGCGCAGTGGACTAGTGCGTTGGTGTTGGGATCAGGGGAGCACAGGTTCAAACCCCACAGCAGTCAGCATGTCGTTGTGTCCCTGAGACACTTCACCCCAAATTGCTCCTGTGGGGATTTCCCACAGTATTGAGTATGTAAGTCGCTTTGGATAAAAGCGTCTAACAAGTGAAATGTAATGTAATACTTCCTCCATTTCTTAATTCTTTTCACATTTTATCTCATTATTTCTTGGTTTTCCTCCTCTCTTGTAATCAAAAACACAGATATAGCTTCCACTTTTTCCCCGTTTTTTATAATAATACTCCATTTATTTTACCAAGGTTATGTTAGTCTAACACTTTAATTCTTGCCTTTAATTTGAACAGTTGTCCTTCACTGTAACAATGTTAATTCCCCTCCTGTGGGACAGATGAAGGGTTTCTAATAGAGCTGACGGTGTATATCAATCTGAACTGAATCCTCCAGTAAGTGATTCCTCCGTCTGTGTGACACATAATGAGGGGAGGGGGGTTAAAAAGGAAAATGGAGGATAAAGAGTGAAGAGAAAGGGGTCGGAGAGCCCGGGGCAGAGTGACCAGACGTATTGTCTGCCGTCCTGCTGAGAGGAGGACAGAGAGAAACTGAGAGAGAAACTGAGAGAGAAACTGAGGAACATGATGGAGGAAAAGAGGCCAAAAACAAGAAGGAGCTGCAGGCACGGACACAAAATCAAGGTTATAGGAAATGTGATGCAACGGGGGTTTCTGTTAGGAAGGAAAAGATGTATGTATATGTGTGTGTGTATGTATGTGTATGTATATGTGTGTGTTTAAGTAGGACATAACATACACACTGTTTTCACACATACATGTAAATATATCTAATATGATATTGATTGTTGTGCTTTTATGTATGTCTTAATGTGTGCACATGTAAAATGTGTCTGTTGTGTATATATAGGTATATACATATTTTATACACATTTCTATATATATTTGTATTTTGTATTCCTCAGGATTGTGGGAAACGGTATTTCGATCTCTCTGTCTGTACACACAAACTGAAAGATTGACAATAAAGTTGACTTTGATATATAGATATGTGTGTGTGTGTGTGTGTGTGTGTGTTTAAGTAGGACATAACATTTAGTTTTCACACATACATGTAAATGTATCTAATATGTATATATGACCAAATATGTTCATTTTAATTCATTTCTTATTTTATAGTTACTTAAAGGTGGGGTAGGTAAGTTTGAGAAACCGGCTCGAGATACACTTTTTGTTGTATTCCATGGAATGCTCTTAACATCCCGATAGCAATGAATATCTTAAGTGCTTTGACAAAAAATCCATAAAGAAATGTCATCTGTGGAAGCCGTGGCGCTGTAAAAAGCACGACCAATCATCTGAGCCGGCCCGGCTAAAGTAACTGGATGGCCTACCTGCCTGTCAGCCTTCCATCTGTGCACAAACTTATCTCGTGCCCTCATTGGTCATGTGCGCGTTGGTGTGTGTTGGAGGAGGGGCTCTGTAAGGAAGTGGCAGATTTTTTCCGGCTGTGTTTTTTCAAATTCTAGCGCACTCAAGCTGGTTTCTCCAAAATGACCCACCCCACCTTTAACTGTATATCATTTACATTTTTATCTTTGATTGTATCTTTAATTGTATTCATCTGTGCTGTCCTGTTTTTCAATCTTACCCTGTTGCTGTTAAACTACTAAAGGTCCATCTTATCTTATCTTATCTTACATGTGTACGTGTGTAGATATTTGTCATTTCAAAACAACCCCTATGTACTTTTTCGTTTTTATTTCATTTGACTAATTCTGTTTTGTATTTAATTTGCCATTTTCGTGTCACTAAAAATATATGATTTGCAAAACTATACTTTTAATATAATGTGACTCTTTTCAAAAGCAAAAGAAAGAAAGGAAAAGATTTACTGTCAATTTGTGTTTTCAATTTCCTCTACAACAGACAATGCAACTCATGAAAAATGCATTAAAGGTGAAGCGTGAAAACAAAGGGAAGTAATAGTAGTATTAATGGAGAGGAAACAGAAAAACAGGTCAAAGAAACAAGCGGAAATAAAGATGGAAAGGAAGCGAGAGAGAGGATTGGAAACGGAAAACCACAAAGACGAGAAGAAGTGGGATGGATGGAGGTAAAGAGGTCAAATTAATCAGGAAAAGGGTCAATAAGACGACAAATGTTGGTCCCAAATGATGCGCCAATAGGTCCAATAGAAGTAGAACTAATTCAGTCTGGAGTAACGAAAACATGGCCAACAAAAACAGTAATTTGCTAGTCAAATGGAATTGATTAAAACAAAAGTGTTAAAGTGTAAATGTTACATGAGCAGAGGAGACTGCATTCACCCCTTAAGCACTGAAACACCTTGACACACACTCATTCATGTCGTGAAAAAATGTATGTCAGTAAAAAAAGTGGTGCTAATAGGTCGAGTAAATGTTAAAATATTTCGGTCAGAGGCATAAAAAAACGTGGCCGACAAGACCAACTTGCAGGCTGGTAAAATCTAAGCTACTTATATTATTTCTGGATATAAAGTTCAAGTGTAAGGGTTAAAACTAATGCTACTTAATTTTTTTAATAAACATTTGGTACCAGAAAATCAAGGACACATAGGAAGAGGGGGGTTTAAAAAATGGAGTCTGTGTGTGTGGTCAGGACTGCATTCACAAATTGATTATTGAAGAACACCATGACACACACTCACAAAGATGCATATATAGATACAGGAAACAAGGCTACACACACACCAACATAGCACATGGATTACACACACACACACTCCCATAAAACACACACACACACACTCGGACACAGAGTCCGAACGCCCGCTTCGCCTCGATGCAACCAGAAGACAATCAATATCGAGGGCAGAGCCACAGTACTGTTCTCCATAATGACTATCAAACACACACACACACACACACACTGGTACACACACACACACACACTCTCTCGGATCGATGGCTGTCCGCTGTGTCCACGGTTACCGAGCATCGACCCCTGTCGCTAATGGCGACCACGGTACCTTGGGAATTAGTGTGTGATTGATTGACAGACTGCTTCAAAGACATCATATAGACCCTGAGAGTGTGTCTGTGTGTTTGTGTGTGTGTGTGTGTGTGTGTGTATGTGTGTGTGTGTGTGTGTGTGTGTTTGTGGTCCCCTGTGGGTTGTCTCTACGTTGTTTACTCGTCTCTTTTTCCTTCCCGTGCATCCTAATGCTCTCCGAAGGACGAAAGAGAGAGAGAGAGAGGGAATGGAAACAGGAAGTGAGGACAAACAGGATTATGACGGGATAGAAGTGAGTCGTCAGTGTAATCTGACATTCAGAAAATCTGACAAATCGAGAGGTTTTCTCCCCCAATCAGAGAGTCCAAAGCCTTTGACTCCGCCCACTCAACGATCTCACTGCTACGTGATGACATGAAACAGCCATCGATCCAATTAGCACGACTTACGATAAGCCAATCAGCGCAATGACAACACTGAGAAGATGTGTTCGAGCGTTATCAAACTGTTAGCGGACATCGTGGTTTGTTTTGACTTTTCTCCACTCTTAAACCCCAGAAAACACACCTACGTTGGTCTCTAGTAATCCTAGAACTCTTTAATAGCCAACTAGAGACGTAAACAGAGTCTTTATACGTCTCCTTCTGATATCAGATGGTGACTTTGATCTGATTAAAAAGGCCACCAGTCTGAAAAAAGGCAAGTAAAGGTTGGTCTGCAACTGCAATAATCTCTATGCAACTTTGTCCAATATAAGAGGGTATTCTTGGCCTTTTTTAAACGTCTTCTGCTTTGTCTTTTTGTCATGATTTTCAGACTTGCTAGTGGCACATCCTTTACTCAAGTAGAAGTACAGATACTCGTGTTTAAAAATACTCTGGTTAAAGTAGAAGTACTGACTAAACTTCTTTACTCAAGTAAAAGTAAAGAGGCTTTGAAATCTACTTAAGTAAAAAGTACCCATAACTAGCAGCTGTTTTAAAGAGTACCTGACCTCCCTTTATATTAATAGAACAATAATGTCATTGTTAGCTAATGAATGTTTCCATGCTGAACAACGGCAACATGACAACGTTTTCATTGGTCCCTCTTCTTTAGAGAAGACCAGGAAATGATGGATACACGGATCGTGTTCAAATCAATAGGCACGCAATGACTCTAAATAATAATGATCACGCCACCAAACACACATTCAGACTAAAGGAACCAGCCTGTTTGGAAAATGGAAGAAGTAGAAAGTTCAGGTACTTGTGTTAGAAATGTAAGAAGTAGAAAGTACAGGTATTTGGGTTCAAAATGTAAGAAGTAGAAAGTACAGGTATTTGAGTTAGAAATGTAAGAAGTAGAAAGTACAGGTATTTGGGTTAGAAATGTAAGAAGTAGAAAGTACAGGTATTTGAGTTAGAAATGTAAGAAGTAGAAAGTACAGGTATTTGAGTTAGAAATGTAAGAAGTAGAAAGTAAAAAGTCGTCAGAAAAGTAAGTAGTGGAGTAAAGTACTGATACTAGAAAAATGTTCTGGGTACGTCCAGTTCTCTGTCCTATATTCTGCGGTCCAACTGTTGGACGAAGTCATTAACGCCCGACTTCTGCTACAGTCAGGCCTTTTTCAGTAAAAGCATCCTTTAGAGGAGACACTCTAAATGAGATCTGACAGTGTCCTTCCACATGCTCTTTAATAGCTTTGAGTTTTTCTCCGCGCCCCCTTCAGAGCTCGGGTGAAACCCACCCCATTTGGCCAGCAGTCGTTAAATATTTAATCCGTTGCACCTACATCTCTGACGAAGTGCTCTGAACTCTCTCTCAGACATAGAGTGACACTTTGAATAAAACAAACAGAGGAATTGCTCTTTGTGTTCTGGATTTAGAAACACACTGTTCGGCCCTTTTTCTGTTTGTTTCTCCTCAGTTGTTGTTTTTCTTTCCCTTTCCTGAGTGCCAATTTACAAATGCAGTCGATTGCTCTTGTGCTGAGTCAAATACATTTCAGACCCGCACTCTGGCACTTAACGTCGGCCATCTTTAGCTTCTCCCTGGAAGTCCAAGAAGCCCATTTGGAACCATTTTTAAAGCGGCCATCTTGTGTCATCTCTAATAGATACAGACACCGGCTTTTGAAGTAATTGTTTTTGACTTTAAGATGTTCTTTAGGCCTGTTAAAAAGTATTTAGCCTCCATTATGACTTTCCATTACGTTTTCTCAACAGGAATTGGTAGAGAAACTGGGTTTGTAGTTCGATGACATTAGAAAGAAACACTAGTATTGCCTAAAAGTCAATACTGAAGTCAATGGTTAGATGTTAAGTTCATTTGAATCCAATATAAAGGGTTATATTACCAGTAGAGACGGATTATCACTGGTTAGGACTGAGTGGTGATTGGTTGCAATGCCAAATAAGGTTTATTTTGTTGAAATAAGTCAATGACAAGGGGTTGTAATGTCTTATAAAGTCAATAATTGAGGATTATGTTCCCAGTTAGATATGTTAACTACTGGTTCTTCTGTTAAAGTCAATCATTTAGGGTTCAAAAGTCTAAAAAAGTCAATCATTTGTAGTATATTATTGTATTAACGGTTTAAATCCAGTGGTAAGGTGTCATATTGCTGTGTGAAGTGGACATTGGTTGTTATGTGTTGCCGAATAAAGTCAATGGTTGGTCAATGGCGGTTTTGTGAATAATTTCGATGATAAGAGGCTTTTTTGCCTGTTTGAAATACATTATATAAGGGGATTTTGGCTATTTAAAGTCATAGTTTGTTTTTTGTTGGTGGTTATTTTGCATGTAAGAAGTCAATGGTAAAGGTTTAATGGGCAGAAAATGCAATAAGTAGGTGTTCTCTGACTAATAACTTCAATAAACTCAATGGTTAGAGCTTCTATAGCCTAAAACATATATTTAAATAGTAAAAATCAATGGTTAGAAATGTTTTTCCCTGTTTTAAGTCAATGGTTAGATCTTATATTGCCTAAAAAGTATATTTAAATAGTAAAAGTCAATGGTTAGACATGTTTTTCTCTGTTTTAAGTCAATGGTTAGATCTTATATTTCCTAAAAAGTATATTTAAATAGTGAAAATCAATGTTTAGACATGTTTTCCCTGTTTTAAGTCAATGGTTAGAGCTTCTATGGCCTAAAAAGTATGTTCAAAAAGTTAAAATCAATGGTAAGAAACTGTATTCCCTGTTTGAAGTCAACGGTTGGAGGTTTAGGTCCATATAAGGTCATTTTGTACATGGAATTGGACAGATAAAGCACTACAGAGCACTAGACACACTGTTTTCATTCCTTTCCATTGTGTGCTATGAGTTGAGTTGTAACAGCCAACAAATCAGTAAACTGGCAGACTTGAAATGATTGAAACAGCTCCTCAGAACCAACAGTCCTCTCTTGTTAGCAGCAGTAATCACTTGCAGGCTGGTGAAAAACAGTGTTTCATGGTAATGAAGTGTCTGCAGGTTATTAGAGTTTATAACCGCATTCATTTCTTTCTGGCACACTTTGAGTCCTTTATGAGCAAAGATCATTCGATTGCACGGTAATCTCAGAGATTAACACTGTCTTGTTTGGTTTTTGTGGTATTTTCAGGTGTTTCTCGTTAGCTTGGCTTTCTTGTATCGTTTCACTGTGTTTTCAGGGCAGCAGCAAAAAGGAGAAAGTACTTTTTGTTATTGGCATTTCATTTTCCAGAAAATCGATCCAATCACATTTTGCATTCTACTTCAACAAGATCACATCTAGTTCCTTTTAAAAAAATCTAGGAATTTGGGGTTTTATTTCCCTATTTTTAGTCTGATTTCGTGGGAAATAAAGTGAACCGTGAGCAGCTGCTGATCACTGTGTGTGTGTTTAGTTGTGTTTTAGTCATGTTTACTGTAGAGACGTGATGCAGGAGGATCTCTCTCTCTCTCTCTCTCTCTCTCTCTCTCTCTCTCTCTCTCTCCCCCTCTCTCTCCCTCTCTCTCTCTGCAGGTGCACATAAGAGTCCTCAGATGAGTGTATTCTTTTCAGGACAAGATTGAAAGCACTTCATCTGTAACCTACACACACAGAGCACTTGTGTGTGTGTGTGTGTGTGTGAGAGTGCGCAGGGGGAAGCGAGATAAATATGTGTGTGTTCATACGCCAGATGTGTTTATGTTTATCTCTGCAAAATGAGTGCCAAAAAATGTGCGTGAATGTCAAAGAAGTGTGTGCATTGAAGTAAAAAAAACGTGTGTGTGGAAAGTATTTGAAGTCTGCAAAGTGTGTGAAGTGTGTGTGTGTGTACGTGTGTGTGTGTGTGTGTGTACGTGTGTGTGAAGTGTGTGTGTGTGTGTGTGTACGTGTGTGTGTTAAAAGACAAGGCGAACCATTGAGCGGTTTTTGAAGTGAATTAACAAGTCAAATGAGTGCCGCAGCACCCTGCATAGGTTACCACACACACACACACACACACACACACACACACACACTCACACACACACACACACACACACTCCCACGCTATCATCACAGCGTCTTTGTTAAGGAAGATGAGGCCAATTAAACTGATATCACTCTCTTGTTGTCGTTCATGCCTCCTCCCTCGTTTTCTCGTCTTTCTCCGTTTAATCCACTTTTTCCTCCTCCTCTCCTCCTCATCCTCTTCTCCTCTCCTCCTCCTCATCCTCTCCTCCCTCCTCTCCTCATCCTCTCATCATCTCATTTATTTCTTTACTTCCTCCTCCTCTTATCTTTCATGCTGCTTTACCATAATCTCCTGTTTCCTGTCTTGCTTTCTAAAGTTTTGTATCCCTATTTTTCCAGATTTTTCCAATTCTGCTCGTTTTCAGCTCCACATTTGTATTTAAAGTCTCTACTGTGACATGTCTCCATGTTTAATGTTCAAAAAGCTCTTTAATTGTTCTCATACTGCCTGTGCTGCAGCCCCTCTTTTCACCCTCTGTCTGAAACCAGAGCCCAGTCTGCTCTGATTGGTTAGCTGGCCGGCTCTGTTGTGATTGGTCAACCGCTCAGAGATGTCCCGCCCCTTAACCTAACAATGTGTTGGAGCGCTAGCCAATAGGAGCGCTGTGATGTCACATTGTTCCAGAACTTTGATATTTTCCACTTTGCCGACCATTGACATGCACAGAAACCTATATAACACACTGCAGGATCTTTACATTTGTTCCTAGCATGTGTTTTTTTACTTCCTCCTGACTTATTTAACCCCACTTTCCTTTCTTCTTCCTCTTCCATCCACCCCTTCCTCTCTTTCTTTTCCTCCTCCTCATCTTTTTTGCTCTCCTCTCTTCACTCTGTGTGTTTTCTAACAGTGTGATAAATGTCCATCTGTGATTGGCTGATGCCCCCCATCGCCGTGGCGCCCGCGAGGTCGTAAACAACAGCTCGTCTCCCCCGGCAACGTGGCGTCTCCATGGACGCGGGGCAGCTAAGACGACCAACTCTGCATGTGTGCGATCGAGTGTGTGTGTGTGTGAGGGGGAATGCGACATCCGACGACTGCCAAGTGTGTGTGTGTATATATGTTCTGTGTGTGTGTGTGTGTGTGTGTGTGTGTGTGTGTGTGTGTGTGTGTGGTAATGAGTGAGCAAATGTTTTCTCTGGGTTCCACTAATGTTTCGACAAACACACACACACACACAAACATACCTGATGTTCATGTGCAGTCAGTAATTTGTGTGTGTGTGTGTGTGTGTGTGTGTGTGTGTGTGTGTGTGTGTGTCATTAGTATGCCACAGTGAGCTGTGTCCATATGTCACTAAACACAACAATGTTTTATTTATCCTACGGAGGAGGGAGGAAGGGAGGGAGGGAGGGAGAAGGAGGCCAAGAGTCAGTGTCAAGGGAAGGAGGGAAAGATGGAGAAGAAACAGAAGAAGAAGAAAATGAAGAAAGTTGCATAAAAGAGGCAATGAAGAAGAAAGGGAGGCAGGTGAGGAGTTAGAAACAGGTAGGAAGGAAGGAGAAAGTATAGAAGGAAGTAAGGAAAGATGTGAGCAACATAAGAAGGAAGGAGGGAGGAATTGAGCAGAATTAAGTTTGAGGAAAATTAGAAAGGAGAGAAGAAGAGGAGAGGAAACAAGGAGGAAATGCACATCATTTTGTGTGGAAAGGAGAGAGTTTTAAATGAATAAGAGGGAAGGAAACAAGGAACGAAAGTAGGAAAGGAAGGAAATTAATGAGAAGAGAGGAAGAGATGGAAAGGGAGGAAGATGAAAGGATATAAAAGGAGGAAGAGATAAGGAGGAAGGGAGGAAGGAAGGAGAGACACAGGGATGAGCAGAACAGAAAAGGTGAGGAGTTAAGGAAGAAGGAAGAGAGGGAAGAGGAATAAGAGAAAGGAAGAAAGTAGGGAAGAGGAGGAAAAGGAAAAAGAGAGATTGGGGTAAGCAAGGAAAGAGGATAGAGAGGAAATGAAGGTAAGGAAAGGAGAAAGAATAGGGCGGGAAATCAGGAAGAAAATAGGATAACGAAAAGGAGGATAAAAAAGGAGGTGAGGAAGAAGGAAGAGAGGGAGTAAGAGAACAAAAGAAGGTGGGAAGTAGATAATGGACAGATTGAGGAAAGGAAAGAAAAGAAGGAAGAAGGAAATGAAAAGATGGAACGAAAAGGAAAGAGGGAGATAAGTCGAGAAAGAGGGATGTAAAAAAGGAAGGGATGAAGAAAGGATGGGTGGAAAGGGAGGAAGGAGGAAATGAAAAGATGACAGAGGAAAAAGGAAATAAGGTGAGGAAAAGGAAGGAGTGAAAACAGGGAGATAAGTCGAGAAAGAGGGAAGTAAAACGGGAGGAGGGATGGACAGATGGAGGAGAGAGACCCCAGAGACGAGTCATTCATCACCACCAGTCTTCCTCACCCTCCTCTTCCTCACCCTCTTCTCTCCCTTCATTCATGCATTCACTCCTCAACAATCTGTCTCTCTTTTTCCTCCCCCCATCTTTTGCTCCCTTTCTCTCTGGCACTCGTTTTTTGTAGGTTTCTTCATCTCCTCTGGCGACATCCCTCCTTTTTTCCTCCCTCCCTTTTTACTCCTCTTCCTCCCTCACAGCTTTTTTCCTTTTACATCCATTTACACTTTCAGAGACGAAGATGATGAAAATGATCTCTTCTGTTTCACTGTCAGAGAATAAAGGTGTGGATGGAGAGATGGAAAATGAGGATAAGAAAAGGGGAGTAAAGGAGGAATGAAATAAGGGGAATTAGGGAAAGGATGGAAGAAGGAAAGGAGGTGGTGGAGGAGGGAAAGAGGAGAAAAGGAAAGAGGAAGCAAGGAAGGAAGAGGAGAAGAAATGGATAGAATATGTTTGAAATCAGAGGAAAAATCAATGATAAGTGATCAATGGGATTACTGTTAGTACTACAACTTCCCCTATAGAGCTCCAATATAAAAGACATATATTTAAAACTTCACAACAGCAAACACGCCCAATTATTACATTTTTATAACTATATTTTAGCCCTGATAACAGAATGTCCTGACAATGACTTTGGAGCTGAACTTTAGCACGTTAGCATTGTCTTTGTTTGAATTGGGAGGGATGAACCCCTCTTTAATGGTCTCACATCACACAGCACACACAGTGACATGTGTTCTCTGCATCTAACCCATCCTAGAACCGGGAGTCTAGTACTAGGAGCAGTGGGCAGCTCCCGGGGAGCAATGGGAGTGGGGGGGGAAGGGGGGTGTCCGGTGCCTTGCTCAAGGGCACCACGGCAGGGCCCAGGAGGTGAACTGGGACCTCTCCATGTAGCAGTCCACACTCCATATTTTAGGTCTGGTCGGGGACTTGAACCGGCGACCCTACAGCTCCCAGTCCAAGCCCCTACTGACTGAGCCACTGCCGGACGTTAGCCTGTTTCATGCTAAGGTTTAGCTTTGTAAAAGCCTCCAATCGCTGATAGCATGGATCAAGACACATTGATGTTATACGTGTATTGATGGATTATTGGGCATTTTCAAAATGCAGTTTTGTGCAGGATGTGGCAAATTGTGTCGGGACAAAATAGTGATCTATTCTTACTTTTCGTATTGTTGAAAACACTTTTTCAGGGTCTAAGCAGTGACGAAATCGCGTTGAAGGACCCTATTGAATCCAAGGAACATTTATTATAATTATTCCGCTCATTAATAACAGATTTGAGGGTCAACTTGTGTTCGATAACGCAATTTTACATTTACGTAAAATAGGGTTTGCATGCATGGGTGTGGAAAATCACTCGACAGCACCAGCTGCAAAAGACAGACCCTACATTTGTGTAAATACTACCAAGCAGGTACCAAAAACCAAAAAGAGAACAGGTATAACAAGTAGAACATCTGTATGTCGTACGGACCATGCAATGGAAAGCAACGTTGACCAAAAGCTGTGAAGTTTAATCCAAATGTTACATTCCTTTACTCCAACATCAGTAACCTAATTAAGACATTTGTTTTACCAGAAGGAAACGCAGGTTCTCTCTCTTGACATCATTAACATTTAGGAGACACATGCACTGCCCCAGTTAAATAACGAGGGATTAAAGGAGGAGAGAAGGAAAAGGTGGAGGAACACATCATCATTCATCCATCACACAAACATACACACACGCATATACACACACACACACACACACACACACACACACACACACTCCTCACCGGTGTGTGAGAGCAGGTTGGGGGACAGCAGGCCTGGGTGCAGCAGCCGGGGGTTTTCCTGGATCCCCGTCCCAGGACAACGCTTCGGAGGACGGCCGGGACGAGAGCTGCGGGCGGACAGAGAAAGGGACATTAATTAATGTGACACACCACCAGAGTACGGAGAGAGAGGAGGGACATTTGGATGGGGAAATACTCTACACATGGCCCACATACAGAAGTATATGTGCAACACACTGAGGCAATTTAATGTCAAGCTTGTGTGGGTATGCAATAAACCATAGAATAACAAAGACCATAAATAAAACTGCACAAAACAGAAAAATGTCCAAGAAAAATTCCAAGAAAAATTCAAAAGGATGTTAAAATTGGTTTGGATTTAATTCAAAGGAATTATCATGGAATGTGGTTCAATAAATACATATAAAAACATGTAAATAATAAAAATATGTTGGTATTCCTGGCCTCAGCCTGGCTAACAATCCGTGAAACTGAAATGTGTATTAAAAGTTGCGAAAACATCCGTTAAGATGAGAAGAAAAGGAACGGAGGCATTAGCGTTGACTGGGGCTAAATATGCTAACAATGATGTAAAACAGTGTTCACACACACACACACACACACACACACACACACACACACACACACACACAGCATACTGTATTATACATGTGCACATATAAAGCACACACAAACACAAGAGTACAGTGACTGCACACATGCCACTAAACATAAAGGAAGGCATGCATATACACACACACACACACACACACACACACACACACACACACAGGAGGTGTGCATGCAGGCCAACTCTCTGCAGGGAGGCTCAGTAACAGATGGCCGTCCAAAGTCATTTACACCTAGAGTGTGAGAGAAAGAGAGCGAGGACCAAAAACTAAAAACCTGAACGAGACTTCAGCTCAGAGTCAGAGGGAGGAAACAGAGCAGAAGGAAGAGAAGAGACACACTATGAATAAAGAGAAAGGACAAATTAATACAATAATGTAAAATAAGTATGGAGTATTGAAGATTCTGCAACAAAAACTGCCTGAAACGTTCGCGCTCCTATTGGCTAGCTCTCTAACACATTGTATGTGATAGGCTAAGGGGCGGGACTTCTCTAAGCTGGTTGACCAATCACAACAGAGCATGCCAGCTAACCAATCAGAGCAGACTGGGCTCTGGTTTCAGACAGAGGGTGAAAAGAGGTGCTGCAGCACAGGCAGGTGTGTGTGTGTGTGTGTGTGCGTGCGTGCGTGCGTGCGTGCGTGCGTGCGTGCGTGTGTGATTTTCCTTCCTTTCCCCTTAGGTTTTTAATGCAAATGTCATACATGCAGTCGCACACAGGTGTGGCAACAATAACGGAGGAAGGCGAAGCGTAAAAGAAGGTTGATTATCATCCATTAATATGAGTGTAAAATGGAGTACAGTAGAAATATAGAATGTGTGTGTGTGTGTGTGTGTGTGTGTGTGTGTGTGAGTGAGAGAGAGTGTGTGTGTGAGTGAGAGAGAGTGTGTGTGTGTGTGTGTGAGAGTGTGTGTGTGAATTTTCAGGAACATGCAGTATATCGGTCACTTCCCACTGGGAGAGGAACGTGTGTAAAAAGAGAGAAAACGTCTTGCAAATGTTTTGGGGTGTGATTGTGTACGTGAGAAACACACACTCACACACACACACACACACACACACACACACACACACACATATATATACACACACACACACACACACTTACACAAACTGAGTGATGGAGAGAGAGAGAGTCAGAGGAGCATGAAGAAATGAAAACATGAACCTTCACTTTTCCTATGAACTCTGCTTCACCTCTCCTTCTCTTTCTCTTTCTCCTTCACACACACACACACACACACACACACACACACACACACACACCACACACACACACACACACACACACACACACACACACACACACACACACACACTATCACACACACACACAGGTGTTTGCATTCAAACGTTAAAGCCTTTCCATCAACAAACCCCCCGCTACCTTTCAACTCCCAAACACACAGACACAATGGATACATGTTACAGTACTAGGTGAGTGTGTGTGTGTGTGTGTGTGTATGCATATGTGAGTGTTCATCTGCATCCATGTGTAAGCAACGTTATTGTGTGTATCCACGTGAATCCATGCCATGTGTGTGTGTGTGTGTGTGTGTGTGTGTGTTGTGTGTAAAGGACACATGATATCGCCGTCTCATTAGCCTTACAGTTTCTTTGTTCAGAGTAATGACTGCAGTGTGTGTGTGTGTGTGTGTGTGTCTGTGTGTGTGTGTGTGTGGTGTGAGTGTGTGTGTGAGTGTTTGTGTGTGTGTGAGTGTGTGTGTGTGTGAGTGTGTGTTTGTGTGTGTATGTGTGTGAGTGTGTGTGTCCCGTAGGGTTGCCATATGTTGGGCATTAATCCTCGTCAACGGTCCACTCTCCTTACCGCACTGAGCACAGGAACAAAGAGCAGGTCACACACACACACACACACACACACACACACACACACACACACACACACACACACACACACACACACACACATATATATGCTGCAGGTACACACATGCATATAGCTACAAACACACTCACACACACACACACACACACACACACACACACACACTCACTTAGAGCCAGTCCACTGACCTACATTCATTTGTTAACCCTTAACCTTGACTGCTTTCAAAGCTTTAAATAGAAACAAAACCTCACGTCTCGTTTCTTTACAGAAACACTTCAAACACTCGTGGGTGTGTGTGTGTGTGTGTGTATGTGTGTGTGTGTGATATCATTACTCGACAGGTAGAGCTGCTGACCTGTGACCTCTTCACTTTCACACTGAGTGCAACCAAGTCTTCATTTGTTAAACCACACTGCAGATTCTCACTGCAGCACTTCTTCTCACCCTCTGTCTGAAACTGAATGATATTGAATACAATAAGAAATGTTAAACAAGCAAATAGTAAAATGTCCCTACGAGGATTATGAGCGTGAACACATGAGAAGAGTCTGGTTAGGACACATGCACATGCAAGTGGAGAACACAAAGTAGGGTACGGACAGCGTGTCACTTCCTGTTTAGTGCCGTAAATCAATCCGGAAAGATCTTTAGAAAGAAGCTTTGGAGAGGAAGCAGACAGTCTGCTGGTGTCTGTTTGCAGTAATCATAACGTCTCATAATTAAAGAGGTGATGATTTATTAATGTTAATTAACGCGAGGCGCAGAAACAGCTCCCAATGTTTCCGGCTTCCATTCTGTTATTTAGTGTTGTTGTTTATTTTGATGACCTTTTAATCGCCCGGAAAAACACAACAAGAACAACAAGAACATAGAAAACATGGAGCAGACATTCCACACACACACACACACACACACACACACACACACACACACACACACACACCCCCCGATCTGATGAGCCACCTTGAAGTAAGTCTTCCCACTTTGACACACACACACACCCTCGCCTGTCCTCCCAAACGGCCGTTTCTATGGCGACGGAGCCTTGATCAATACTCCGTCATTGGCTCTGATGGCCGGTCAGGGTCGGTCACACACACACACGCACACACGCACACACACACACGCACACACACACACACACACACGCACAAACAGGCATGGCGGTGAATAAGCACGGACTCGCTAACACGTTTGACAGATTGATTTAGCTAAGAACGTGCAGAGGTCACACACACACACACACACACACACACACTGACACACACACACACACGTGTAGTTTATCAAAGCCCTGGTCAATACTCGGGGTAGAGCGAGGGGTCAAGCCTCTTTAGCTAAAATCTTTCATCTTCTCTTTTATCTCTGCGTCACTCGGCTGATCCTCGCTTCATTCTTCTTCTCTTGTTTTTTTTTGGTAATTGTTCCTCGCCTCTTTCATTTATCGGTTTTCTGTTTCAATCTTTCGTCGTCTTTAGATCCATATCTTTGTTCTTGGGTTTGGTTTCTCCCCTTTTCCTTTTCTTTCTTCCAATTACAAGCTGCAGTGTATTTCAGGTTTTCATTCCTAAGATGTATCATCATTTCAATATTTCAACTTTCCTCTCGGTCTGATCTGATGCTACTTATTTATGTTATGTATTTATACAAATATTTTCTTTATTTACTGTTACTTTTAATTAGATTTTACCTCATTTTTATCTTGTTTTTGTATTTTTCTAACTTCTTCTATTGCTCTTCTATTAATATAAGTAATATAACTTTATTTCTACTATTATTCTACTTTTATTTCTACTTTATTTATAGTATTTATTCTATTAGTATTACTCGTAATATTTCTACAATTGTTCTAGTATTATTACTATTTTCACAGTTTTATTCCTGTATTATTCTAGTAATAATTATTGTATTAATCTGGATTGTATCTAATATAGTAAAAGTAATATTTGTATTATAATAGTGATATTATTTATTGTATTACTTCTAGTTATGGAGCTGTTCTTCTACACATTATCTGGAGTCCATAATAGAAACAATACTCGATCCGTCTGTATTCATTAATAATAATAAATAACACTTTATTGGCATGAAAATAACAAAGACAATATTGTCATTATTTCTTTCTTTCTCTGTCTTTTTTCTGTCTTAACTCTCTTCTTCCTCCCCCTCCCTCCCTCCCTCTGTCTGTCTGTCTCCCCCATCATAAATCCTGTCACACACACCCTCTCTGTTTTACTGTGTGTGTGTGTGTGTGTGTGTGTGTGTGTGTGTGAGTGTCTATGTGTGTGTGTGTGTTCACTCTTTGTTTGTAGCAGATGAACAATCTATTCGTTTTAAAGAGACACCAGAGAAATGGGATATATGTCCACACACACACACACACGCACACGCACACACACACACACACACACACACACACACACACACACACACACACTGGGGCATCATAATCATGGACGCTCACGGACTAACGGAGTGAACGATAGATAGAGAAGAAGAAGAGAGGAAGAGATGGATGTTTACTTTCCTCTGGGCTTCCGCCTCTTTGATTGGACAGATGAATGACTTCATTGTGTGTGTGTGTGTGTGTGTGTGTGTGTGTGTGTGTGTCGCCTCTTCTTCTCCTTCTGCCTTTTTGCCTTTTGACACAGAGGGGGAAAGTGGATGGAGAGAAAGACGGGTATAAAGGGAGACAAGAGGTGTCCGATAATAAGTATTGATTGATAAGGGAAGTAGAGCGAATATAATAAGGTAGCAAAACCTTAAAATGCAGAAACAGGAAAAGTGTATTGATTACCTGATGACACCTCTCTCCTCTTTCCATCCTCCCGTTTATCTATTATCTCTCTGGGCTCATTGTAGTCGTCCGTCTGACTTTTATTCTGTATTTATTTTAGTGACATCGGCTCCGTTAGTAATCCTATCCAACCATCAATTCATCTATCCTTGAATCACCCTTCATACTTCAGTGATCCATCCATCCATTTTTACCCATCCATCAATCATGGTTAAAAAGGAACATGTAAATACCAAAATGGAAAATTGAATAACCGCCCAAACAATGAATAATCTTCTATAATCTATCCCTGTAATCGAATGTAAAATAAAACCATTAATTCATCCATAAACCGATCTATAATCCCAAAGAAGTGCACGACCGAGAGTGACGCTCCTATTGGCTAGCGCTCCAACACATTGTACGTGATAGGCTAAGCGGTGGGACATCTCTGAGCGGTTGACCAATCACAACAGAACCGGCCAGCTAACCAATCAGAGCAGACTGGGCTCTGGTTTCAGACAGAGGGTGAAAAGAGGTGCTGCAGCACAGGCAGTGTGAGAAAAATATGTGCGTTCGTGCGTGCGTGCGTGCGAAAATGATCATAATAGGTCGTCTTTAAGAGAAATACCATGATGTGGCTACGACACAAATTTGTGATATGATAAATAAATCAGTATGAAATGTGTTTTTTAAGCAGTTAGTCTGTAAGGGAACGTTTGATTCTGAGAAAAAGCTGATAAACCATTTAACATGTATCCACTTAACCATAAGGCTTTGTGACTTTTGTCAATGTTTCCCTCGTCGTCTGTCTTTCTGCCATAAAATTAGCAAATAAAATAACCATATGTTCATATCTCTCTAACTATCTATCTCTCTCTCTATCTATCTCTCTATCTATCTATCTCTCTCTCTAGAGGAACAGGTGTGCTACGGGACAAGAGACAAAAACACTCCTGCATTTTTAACCAGCACCTATTAAATATTAAACACTGCACACACTCTCTCTCTCTCTCTCTCTCTCTCTCTCTCTCTCTCTCTCTCTCTCTCACACACTCACACACACACACACACACACACACCTCTCCTCTCTCTCTCTCTCTCCTCTCTCTCTCTCTCTCTCTCTCTCTCTCTCTCTCTCTCTCTCTCTCTCACACACACACACACACACACACACACACACACACCAAGGGGGTGACACACAATCGCTGACGAGACAAGTTATACAGGTCGATGGGCTAACGTGTGTCTGCATGTCTGTGTGTGTGTGTGTGTGCGTGTGTGTGTGTGTGTGTGTGTGTGTGTGTGTGTGTGATGGCTTTAAGCGTCATTACCTTACTTCCGTGGCATGTGGGCACACACACTCTCACACACACTCACACACACACACACACTCGTGGGGATAATTCATACACGGTGCTCTCACATGTTAGCATTTAAGAGGTAAAACTATAACAGACTCCATGTTCTGTCTCTCCCTCGTCTCCCTCTTTGAAGTGCTCCATAACAAACTATAACAACAGGAAGTTTTCAATGCGCCACATCGAGAAGGAATGTCACATATGGTGTGAGGGAGGGAGGGAGGGAGGGAGGGAAAAGGGGGGAGACGTGAACAAAGGGAGGGGGGATAGTTACTGTAAATAGATTTGTTAATAACCTTGCATGTTAAATATTAAGAAATTAAAGCTAATTTAAGAATTTGAATCAGTCTAAATCCTTCTAAGGTTAACAAAGGTTTTATTTAAGGTGGAAGTCTTGATGACATCACTATGTAACACTTGCGCTCCTATTGGCTAGTGCCTAGTAGTAAAATAGAACAATTAATTCATCCATGAATCAATTTATAATAATTCCAAGCCTGTCTAAAAACAAATAAAGAAGTGCAAGCGCAAGAGTGACGATTCTATTGGCTATCGCTCCAACACATTGGACACTCTTTAAAGTAGAGACACTACCTGAACATCAGCAGGGGAGGACTCTTTAAAGTAGAGACACTAAATACTGATATACACCTGAACATCAGCAGGAGAGGACTCTTTAAAGTAGAGACACTACATACTGATATACAACTGAACATCAGCAGGAGAGGACTCTTTAAAGTAGAGACACTAAATACTGATATACACCTGAACATCAGCAGGAGAGGACTCTTTAAAGTAGAGACACTAAATACTGATATACACCTGAACATCAACAGAAGAGGACTCTTTAAAGCAGAGACACTACATACTGATATACACGTCAACATCAGCAGGAGAGGACTCTTTAAAGTAGAGACACTACATACTGATATACACCTGAACATCAGCAGGAGAGGACTCTTTAAAGTAGAGACACTACATACTGATATACACCTGAACATCAGCAGGAGAGGACTCTTTAAAGTAGAGACACTACATACTGATATACACCTGAACATCAGCAGAAGAGGACTCTTTAAAGCAGAGACACTACATACTGATATACACCTGAACATCAGCAGGAGAGGACTCTTTAAAGTAGAGACACTACATACTGATATACACCTGAACATCAGCAGAAGAGGACTCTTTAAAGCAGAGACACTACATACTGATATACACCTGAACATCAGCAGGAGAGGACTCTTTAAAGTAGAGACACTACATACTGATATACACTGAACATCAGCAGGAGAGGACTCTTTAAAGTAGAGACACTACATACTGATATACACCTGAACATCAGCAGGAGAGGACTCTTTAAAGTAGAGACACTACATACTGATATACACCTGAACATCAGCAGGAGAGGACTCTTTAAAGTAGAGACACTACATACTGATATACACCTGAACATCAGCAGGAGAGGACTCTTTAAAGTAGAGACACTAAATACTGATATACACCTGAACATCAGCAGGAGAGGACTCTTTAAAGCAGAGACACTACATACTGATATGATGATCTAACTGAAAGAAGAGTGATAACTATACCTGTCGTAAAGTGCTGTTAGCATTTAGCCTTAAAGGTGTTGCTAACCGTTAGCATCAGTTGATCTTTGCTGACGGGAGAAACATCAGAAAGAGAGGGAGGAAGAGGAGGGAAGAGAATAATGAGGAGAGACGGGTGACACATCAAGGGGGAGGAAGAGGAAGAGGGAAAGGGAGACAAAATTGAAGAAGAAGAAGAAGAAGAAGAAGAAGAGGAAGGGCAGTAAAATGAATTTGAATAAGTCTGCGTTTACCAAAACAAGGTACTTAAAAGGGCCATATTATGCTCACTTTCAGGTCTTATTAGAATGTAGTATCTCTACTGTGACATGTCACAACAATAAAAAAATGGAACTGAAGTGCACTTTCTGACCAGAAGTCCTTTCTTCAATCCTCCTTTCTCTTATCAAACCTGAAAGAATAAGTGAAACACAACTAAAAAGAATATTTTTTTTACTTTGTCTGGGTAAAAATAAAGTGTGATAAAATTATGCAGGTATTCAACTACATTTTTATTCATTTTCAGCATAAGATTTGACAAAAAACCCAGTTTGACACGTTAACTGGCGTTTTAAATTGACTTGAATTGTATTTAGTGTCTCTAGACATGTCACAAACTGAACTGCACTTTCTGACCAAAACTCCTTTATTCGAGGCCTTTAAAGGAGAGGTGTCATGCTTTTCTGGTTATTACCCGTCACCTTGTGTGTTATGTAGGTTTTTATGCATGTAAACGGTCTGTAGAGACACAAACCCTCAAAGTACACCCTGTAGCGAGTAAAACTCTAACATAGAAAATTCCTCCCCAAAACGCCTCGTTGGAGATTTCTCAGTTTCTTACTTTGCTCCACGGATGGGTCCGTTTGGTTCCGGGTACGAGCTGACGTCAGCTCGTACCCGGAACCAAATGGACCAATCCGTGGAGCCGTTACGTTACGTCCGCGGAGCCGTTACGTTAACCCTCTGCTGATTGGTCCAAATTGACCAACCCACGGACTTCCTCACACACACACTCAGTGCAGGCAGCTCTGCTGATTTCTCATCCCTGGCTGCAGGCTGATAACAGACAGTTGGGATCGCGGCGAAATTCTCTCTGCAGACCCATTCTCACAGCGTTTATCAACCTTTTTCTTACTCTTAATATCAAGCCACACTTATTGTTTTTACTTCGGCTGTGAGTTTGTGTGTGCTCAGGATGAGTTTGGCTGTGTTTCGCTGTGTATCGCTAAACAAGGAAACCACACCTCCACGGAGCTCAGCGCGATTCACAACGTCCCGACCAATCAGAGCACACTGTGCTCACAGGGAGGGGGGGGGCAAGAGCTGCAACGAGCCGTTTAGTGGAGAGAGTGAATACTGCTGAATACACATACTTTACAGAGATGCTGTATGCGAAACCAATGTGAGTTTGGAAAAATGCACAGTATAAATCTATTTTAGTATACCTCAACAATGGAATTATGATCAGTGGAAATGGCCATGACATGGGCCCTTTAAATCGTCAACTAATTCAAGCCAAATTCAAATTCATTTCAGAAAGACTTGCCCCGACCATCAGATCAATTTCCTCCCTCCATCTCCCCTCAACTGTAGTTCATTTTCTGCCTTATCCCTCCCTCCTCTCCCTCTTTTACCTGTCCTCTCCTCCCTCCCTCCATCAATCTCTCTCTCCCCCCTCTCCATCTCTCTCTCTCTCTCCCTGCAGTTAAGTCAGTGTAATGTAAATGATGTGCCATCGATCGCCCCTGACAGTGCAAGGACGCTCACCTCTTCCTCTCCCTCTCTTCTTCATCGTCCTGTCATCTCCCCCTCTTCTTCACACCCTCTTTTATCTCTCTATCTCTCCCTCCCTCCCACGCCTGTCATCTTTCATCTCTGCCTCTCCCTTCATTTTCCTCTCTCCTCTCTTTCAGCGACCATCATTTATGTCTCTCTCTTCCTCCATTGTTCTCTCTGAGCATCTGCTCTCTCTCTTCCCACCTCTCCCATCTTTTATCTCTCTTCATTTCACCTCCCGTCTTTTTTCTCTCCCCCTCTTTGCCGTCCATCTTTAGCTTCGCTTTAAAGGACCACAGGACACCAGGTTTATTTTTAAATGGAAAAAGTCTGGTTTAATAACCATTTATCTTAACTCAATATGTTGTAAAGGAAGGTTAAGATAACCCTAATCACACACTTTGATCAGAGTTAAGTGCATTTGTGTTTTTTTGACATCCAAATTATCAGCAGAGGTCTTCGTCTCTGTTTAAAAGCGGTTAAGGAAAACTGAGTGAAGGAGTTTCATGTTAGAAGACGTATGTTTCTTGCTTCAAAATGTGTCTTTTTGTCATTTTCTCCACTTTTGATCCGTTTTCCGCTATTGAAGGGGTCTTAAAAAACATATATTAAAAAAATATAAATATATTAATTAAATGACAAATGTACATCTTAAAGAATAATCCCTCAATAAAAAAAAACTAAAAAATAACATTGTATTAAAGGTATGAATACCAAATTAAGAAAATGCTCCAAATAAAAAAAGAAATTAAACAATTAAACTAAAAATGATTAAATTGAAAATGTGATTAATAATATTGATATTACCATTTATTTTGATTAAAGCTTAAAGTAGAGTTTTATTAGGAATATAATATAGTTTGGTTTAATAACAGCTACTTTGTCCACTCTTTTTTTGCACATTTTTAATTAAATTCATATTTTCTTTATCATTCTTCATATTTTCTTATGTCCTCTGATTTCTCCTCCTCTTCCTCTCGCTCCCTCTTTCCTTTCTCCTTATCCAAATAGAGGACACAGACAATCCAATAAACGCCCACGCTCTCAACAGCTGGAGTGTGTGTGTGTGTGTGTGTGTTTGTGTGTGTGTGTGTGTGTGCGCGTGCGTGCGTGCGTGCGAGAGTGTGTGTGTGTGTGTGTGAGTGTGTGTGAGAGTGTGTGTGAAGTGACGAGTCAGCAGAAAAACAAGGATGACACCCTCAGCGCCGGACAGGAATGTCACAGAAAAAAAAGATAGAGAGAGAGAGAGAGAGAGAGAGACAGAGAGTGATGAAGAAAGAGAGAGAGAGAGAGAGAGAGAGAGAGAGAGAGAGAGAGAGAGAGAGAGAGAAAGAGGGGGAGGAAGGACAGGAGGAAGAAGAAGAGAAGAAGAAGAAAACTCTGGGGACTTAGAATGACACATGCAGTATTACTCACCGTGCCCATACATCTCACACACCAACATGTACACACACACACACACACACAGACACACACACACACACACACACACACACTCTCCTTCTCTTGAGCACAAACAAACACACAAGGACACTTTCTCTCCTTTTCCATCCTGGAAAAATGCAGCTCTTGGCGAAGAATTAGAAGCTTTTTCAAAACGTGTGTTAATCAGATATCCAATTTCATGTCTGCAGGATTCATGATTCAAATCTGCAAAAGGAAATGCAAATTGCAGTGCTTTTGACTCATTTAACACCTGTTTTGATACAAATGTGTGTTTGTATTCTATTATCTGATAGAAATCAACATCTAGATGGATTATGGGTTTATAAAGTGATTTATTATGATATATGTCACTGTATATTTCCTATTTTCGGGGGTTAAAACTGCAGGATTTCCTAATAATAAGGGAGTTTAATGGAAATAATTATGGGGAAACACACTTTTGAAGGATATTAATAACCTGCATGTTAGAGTTCATGAGCGTTTCATGTATTTAGATGTCAAATAAGACCTTTAAAAAGCAATCATTAGTTTATAATAAGTACTTTTACATGCGTTTTTCATTACTCTTGGCTTAACGGTTTTAATATCGCTCTACAAGATCCCCCTTTATCTTCTAAAAACTGAAAAAATAATTGAAACACAACTGAAAGCATAATTTTCTAACTTTGTCTGGGTCAAAAAAACTGTAAAACAAAGCGTTTTACCTTTGTGAGAGAAAAGGCGGCCATTTTTGTAGTCTTTTGGAAAAATGACGAAGGTATTCAACTACATTTCTTATTCATTATCAGCATGAAAGCTTACAAAAAACCCGGTTTGACACGTAAACTGGGGTTTTAAATTGACCCGCACATGGCCTAAATCCAACCCACGTAACACCCACACACACCCACACACACACACACACACACACACACACACACACACACACACACGGAGTCCAGAGGTAAGCCTGGATCCTACAGTAAGTCCAGTTTTATGACTAGTGTATAACACCAACAGCTGAATCAATATTAGTTTACACTGGGTCACAGTGGACACACACACACAGCTCTTTCCTTTCATAAACACACACACTCAATCCCCAGGAATATATTATTATTACAGATTCAGACACACACACACACACACACACACACACACACACACACACACACACACACACGGAGATTAGCTTTTATTCTATTACACCCTCGTGGTAGGTCGGATGGCCATGTAAGGAAACATGGAAACACACACACACACACACACACACACACACACACACACTGAGCCATTATAAAAGTGATAACAGTAATGTAATAAAACACACACACACACACACTGGGCTGGTTATTATAAAAAATGATAAACATTCAAAGAGTTGTAAAGTTTTACAGTGATGAACTAACATATCAACTTTATGAACGCTCGTTCTCCGGCTCCAACACGCCCTTTTAAAACATTTTAATTCCCTTTTTTTTTTACGTTCTTCATAACGGAAACATTAAAGTGCTTTATGGGGACAAAGTGACTTTAAGTTTCAGAGTCCAGCGGCGGGGAAACAGTCGGAGTTTCAGGTGATTATCACAGATCTGGTATTATTTAGAATATTAATGTAATAAAGGTTGAGGCTATCAGTATCGAGGCTGGGGTCTCCATTTGGGGGGATTAGGACTGGATAACACGAACAATTATTAGTTTTTAAAAATGGAAATTGGTTATAAAAGTGCTTTTTTCGCACCTGAACATTTCCCAGGAAGAACATTGGTTGTAGTTGGAGGTTTCTCGATGTATATCCATCCACCAAATGACATAGGAAGTGACTAATTAGAGCGCTCTGATAAAGGTTATTATAAGATATAAAGTGCCGTGAGTGCGTCGTGACCTTTATCGACCTCTGATCGGTCCCAGACGTCTCTACTGTAATTTCCCCCGGAGCTACGGAGGCCCGCATGTGACAAAAACAATAAAATCACATTCCCCCAACAGAGAGAGAGGAGCAATCAGGCTAATTAGAGCGGAGGAGGCGATATATATCACCGCGCTAACCAGCGGAACAATAAAACTGCTTTGTCATTTGCTTTTTTTGGCAACAGAACGGCAGCTTTTCCTCCTCGAAGGGTAAATATTCAGAAGGGTTGTTGTTGCAGAGGCTTTTCTTTCATACTAGTGGGAAGAAAACATCCAAAAATCAACATTAAGGAGCTTATTTTTACTAACTTTGTCTATTTAGGTCTGTAGATTTCGATAGATAATGTATAATTTGCATATTTGAACATTTGAGAAGCTTCTTTTGTTTAGATGACATTCACAGCCTGTTTTATATCCTATTGTATTCATAACAAATATGGCTAAAATGGACTTTTATGGCATTTAAATGTATTTTTTTTAGATACAAACAGATCTCCAAAATGTTCGCTGTTAAATCTTTGATAACACTAACATTTACTCGGTTTTTTTTGTATTGAAATTGTATGAGCATAACAAGTTATAGTTAAAAGAAGAATAAATCATAATGAAATTAAAATATTGAGGTCAAAGTAAGAAAGTTCAAAAAATGTAAATTGTTATAAAAATAAGAAGTTAAAGTCAAAAAGTGCAAATAAATAAATAAACAAAATACAAATATTTATAAAACTACAAGAAGTTAAAGAAAATCAAAAAAATGCACAAAAGAAAAGTATATATTATTTATAAAAACATATCGGTATAATTGGTATGTCAGCAAATGAGCACATATTTAATGCGACACAGCCTCATTTGGATATCTATACATACCATTTCAGAAAACTTGCAATACAAAAAAGTCTTGTCTTGGTGTAGACAATGAACTACAGAAGTATCATGAGGATATCTATCAGTTGACATTTCTACCCTACCTGCACCGTCTCTTTCTGATAACACACAGTAAGACTTTATAACTCTCTATTAATTAGTCAATGTGAATTATTACAGCTGTCGTTGGGTCATGTTAACACTCCAAAGTACAACTGCACATCCGTCTGTTTATCTGTGTTTGGGACATCTTATCAAAATGCATATTGATTCACTGCTGGCTGCATTTCTTAAGCTCCATATTTGGCAACATAGTGGATTTTTTGCAGGGTTAGGGTTAGGGTTAGGGTTGGTGAAATCTATTCTGAATTAGCCGTTAGCAGTTCCTTTTTGCAACGTATAGCCACACATGTGCAATCAACTACAACTGGATGACTTCAACATTTTAAAAAAATGTAATTGTGCAGTAATAAGGAGGATCTTATTTATTTTCTGTGACGTTTAAGATCTTGCCATTTCAATTCTATAAAGCATAAAACTAGATTAAATTAAAAAAAAATGATAGGTATAGGTTTCCTGAAAAAAAAAAACCTTTAAAATGTGGTTTTAAATCATAAGAAAAATGTGATATTTTGTAAGAATTGCTCCGTTTAAACTCAAGAAAATAAGATTTAACTCTAGTCAGTCTTATCTCTGATTATGTTCAATTGTGTGCATGCTTTTGTAGTCTCTATTAGGAGGAAATGAAATACTTCTTTGCAGGAAACATCCTTCAAATGAATAGAAATCATGTGCGTGTTGCCAAAAAGAAGAGAGCGTTCTGATCAAGTTACAGGTTTGATTATTATTTGATCATTTGTATAAAACCAGGAGTTAAAGATGAGTCAATCTCTCTTTCCGCGGCTCGGGGCTGCAGCATTATCTCAGAGTGATGCAGCGCCTCATTTCAGGGCCACGGCGGAACATTATGCTCCAAAACACAATCTGTTTAATGCAAAATGACACCGATTCTGCCATGAGGGGATTTCAGCAGGTCTGCCGACCAGGAGCCGTGTCATCCTGCATTAAAGGAGACCAGGTGAGCAGTGTGTGTGTGTGTGTGTGTGTGTGTGTGTGTGTGTGTGTGTGTGTGTGTGTGTGTGTGTGTGTGTGTGTGAGTGAGGATGCTTATACACTCATAACACTGTCACTTACACACGTTAAACAAATGCAACATCTCCAATAGAAATAGGGATATACGGCATGATGTTAAATAATAATATAATATAAGATGCAGAGAGGAAAAGTCTGCAGAATACATTTCAGTATGTAGTGTCTCTACTTTAAAGAGTCCTCTCCTGCTGATGTTCAGGTGTATATCAGTATGTAGTGTCTCTACTTTAAAGAGTCCTCTCCTGCTGATGTTCAGGTGTATATCAGTATGTAGTGTCTCTACTTTAAAGAGTCCTCTCCTGCTGATGTTCAGGTGTATATCAGTATGTAGTGTCTCTACTTTAAAGAGTCCTCTCCTGCTGATGTTCAGGTGTATATCAGTATGTAGTGTCTCTACTTTAAAAAGTCCTCTCCTGCTGATGTTCAGGTGTATATCAGTATGTAGTGTCTCTACTTTAAAGAGTCCTCTCCTGCTGATGTTCAGGTGTATATCAGTATGTAGTGTCTCTACTTTAAAGAGTCCTCTCCTGCTGATGTTCAGGTGTATATCAGTATGAAGTGTCTCTACTTGAAAGAGTCCTCTCCTGCTGATGTTCAGGTGTATATCAGTATGTAGTGTCTCTACTTTAAAGAGTTCTCTCCTGCTGATGTTCAGGTGTATATCAATATGTAGTGTCTCTACTTTAAAGAGTCCTCTCCTGCTGATGTTCAGGTGTATATCAGTATGTAGTGTCTCTACTTTAAAGAGTCCTCTCCTGCTGATGTTCAGGTGTATATCAGTATGTAGTGTCTCTACTTTAAAGAGTTCTCTCCTGCTGATGTTCAGGTGTATATCAGTATGTGTCTCTACTTTAAAGAGTCCTCTCCTGCTGATGTTCAGGTGTATATCAGTATGTAGTGTCTCTACTTTAAAGAGTCCTCTCCTGCTGATGTTCAGGTGTATATCAGTATGTAGTGTCTCTACTTTAAAGAGTCCTCTCCTGCTGATGTTCAGGTTTATATCAGTATGTAGTGTCTCTACTTTAAAGAGTCCTATCCTGCTGATGTTCAGGTGTATATCAGTATGTAGTGTCTCTACTTTAAAGAGTCCTCCCCTGCTGATGTTCAGGTGTATATCAGTATGTGTCTCTACTTTAAAGAGTCCTCTCCTGCTGATGTTCAGGTGTATATCAGTATGTAGTGTCTCTACTTTAAAGAGTCTCTATATCAGTATTTAGTGTATGTAATATGGCCCCTTTAAGTAGGTAAGAGATCCGAGTGCTTTTTCTCATTTCGGTCACACTTGAATAGACTCCTTTTCTCTGTCTTTATATCTGACACACACTCATGAGTTCATCAGTGTTTCCAGTAAATATCAAGCTCAGTGTGTGTGTGACACATCGCTCAGTGTGTGTGTGTGTGTGTGTGTGTGTGTGTGTGGTGTGTGTGTGTGTGTGTGTGAGTGTGTGTGTGTGACAGTCATCTCCTTTCCTGGAAGAAGTAAAAACGTGATCTCACACACACACACACACACACACACACTTTGGTTTCTTTAATACAGCTTTGTGTGTGTTATGGCCCTCGTTAGCCGTTAATCTGTTTTCAGGGAGTCCAGTAGCTCCGTGGATTCTGCCGAGTCATCCTTTCTCCAGCTTTGGGCTTTAATGGAGTCAGCATTCGTCTTCTATTAATTATCGCTCCCTGATAATTTCCCCTGTTTTGTTCTTTTATATTTTACAGTGTGAATGTGTTAATGAAGCCGTCAGTATCTCTAATTGTTGTACTGCCGTTGCTTAGTTACTCCCCATTGGGACATCATTTTGTTTTCATTATTGTGGTGCTCCATGAAGCTTTTGAAAAGTAAAATAAAACATATTTTTATGCACTTTAAAATGAAAACCAAATAGATTTCCTCTTATGCTTTTCTTCTGTGATATACTTCTACTTCCAAAATTGAAAAGTACTGCCTTATTTCCTCTTAATTACTTGAGTTTCTCTGCAATTTGGGGATTTTAATACAGAGAAAATATGAAACACGCCTCCATTGGACTCCTTTGTTTACTTCCGGAACATAATGACATCACTATGTTAAACTCACGCTCCTATTGGCTAGCGCTCCAACACATTGTATGATTGTGATAGGCAAAGGGGCGGGACATCTCTAAGCGGTCGACCAATCACAACAGAGCTAACCAATAAAAACAGATTTTGAACACTTTTATTATCTTATTTAAATGTTTTCGTTTAGAGACACGTCAAACTGATTCTGTATATTGTATCTTATTTAATATAATAGGTCAACATTGTCAAAATGTATATCCATATTTGCACCTTTTCACTGGTTTTAGTGAAGTTTTTGGACTTAAATGCAATTTTTGAGGGCTTTAAATAAGTACAAATATATTATTAGGATGAAAAAAGATTATTTGCATTGAAATAATATGAAAAAAACACATTTGCTTTCATTTTCACCCTTATTTTCATAGGAGCAACTCTAACTCTGCAATGTAATAATTCTGAGCTTATCCTTTAAATAAAACACACTACAGTTTGCATGAGCTGTCAAACCTTAAAGCTGTTATATATTGTAAAATATAAAAAACGATTTCACACTATGTAAGACATTATTATTGACATTATTAAATCAACAGGATGCTGCAGCGACGTTTCCTTTAAAGACGTGTTTTGGAACATTTAGTGCTGACCTTGGATTACAATCCACACGTGTCACTTCCTGTCGCTTTCTCACAATATTCCTGAGTGTTGCTCCTTGTCAACATGCCTAAGGGAGAAGGTTAAAGTATATTTTAGCATAATATAGTCGTAACAAAATAAGATACAATGGCTGTGAACGCTGCATGTAGCCTTTAGCATGAAGCTAACGCAGAGGGAGGGGGGAGAGGAAGAATGTGGCTTTTTGTAGGTCACCCCAAACAAAGCATCAGGGAACACACACACACACACACACACCACACACACACACACACACACACTCTTCACGACGCACCTACAAGTATCCCATTAGGACACACACTCACACAGGTGCACATTCAGGCCCACATGTTCACACACACACACACGAGGAGTTCAAGGAAACACGAACACTGAGGCCTTGTGGTATTTGTTGGCCTCAAGTGGGTCACACACACAAACACACACACGCACACACATTAACACACACACACACACACACTCACACTGGACAAATAATCATGCAGCTTTCATCCTCCGAGGCAGGAAATGCTGCTTTTAAGCTCAGAGTTAAAAGAAAACTTAACATTTTCTCACATTCTTTTGTAAATGTTACAGAAGTTTGAGTGCCACACACACACACACACACACACACACACACACACACACACACACACACACACACACACACATAAATACAAGCTGGAATCGGCTACATAAACACACAAGCGTTAAGTCGTGTTAATGTTACGGATGTTCACACACACATTCCTCCTCTTAACATACCGATACAAAAAAAGAAAACAGCGTCCGCAAGAACTACAAACATGGCCGAGATTTGACAAATCCTGAAAGAATCTAAACAACAACAGTGGGAAGATCTTTCTCTCACACACACTAGAGAGGTTTTTTTTTTTTTTAAAGAGACGGAGGGAAGAATGGAGTAAATTCAAGGAATGAGCAAGATGGAAAAATAAATAAGGAAAGGTGGGAAAGATGGAGAGATAAGGGAAGGAGAGAAGGTGGGCAAGGAGAGAGAAATGGGAGGAGTTCAAAACAAATTCAAGACCAAGAGAGAGGAGAAGTCACGTAAGAAAAAAGGAAAAGAAAGGGAAATAAAAAAGGAAACAAGGAAATGAGGAGGCTGGGAAAGATGGCTATATAAGATAAGAGAGCATTCAACAAAGAAAAAGGGAAAACTAGTTACAAAGTCATTCATTACAAGTAAAGAGAAGGGAGATGAGGGTGGAGGGAAAGATGGAAACAAGAGAAAATGCAAAAATGTAGGAAGTAGGAAAAAGTAATAGGAGTTTAAAACATCAGAAAGAAAGGAGGAAGAAAATTAAGGAACATTTGGAAAACAATGGGAAACAAAAGAAAAGGAAATAAGGAAACAAGAAGGATGGGAAAGATGTAAAGGAAAGAGAATATGGAAAAGGGAAAGGAGGAAGAAAGTAATGGAGGCCGAAACAAATGCATCAAAAGGGAAGGTGGGAAAGATTGAACGCTATACGAGATGATGGAACAAAGCAAGGAAGGAAAACAAGAGAGAAAGAGTTGGGAAAACATGAGGAATAATGGGAAGAGAAGGGGTTAAGAAAATGAAGAGTAAGACGGTAAGAGAAAGGTGACAAGAAAATATGAAAGTAAGACAGAACAGATGCTTCAAAATAAAAGAGAAAGCAAAGGAGGACAGAGGAGAGGAAACTTAAGAGGATTAAGGAAATGCGGTTGGTGGGAAAACTAGAGGAGGAGAAAGGAAAGGAAACTTTAAAAAGATGGAAAGAGAATGGGAAAAAGTCAATAAGGAAATGAGGTGAGACAGATAAGGTAAAAGAAGATGGAACAAGGAAAGTGGAGAGAAACAGAAACACATGAAAGAGAAAAGAGAAAAGTAAAGGAGTGTTAAATGAAAAGGAGAGTGAGAGGAGAGGGGGTTTAAGGGTGGGATTGTCTTGCAGGGAAGAAGAAAAGAATAAGACGGAGATGTTTTGACGAGCGAGAAACATCTGTGAAGAAAGAGAGAGAAAGGGGAGCAGTGGGAGGGATGATTAATGAACGAGGGAGGAGGAGGAGGAGGACATTCCCTCTGTCCATCTATTGTGGAAAGCAGGAGGAGAAGAAGAAGGAGAGACAGGGTTCAAAGGGATTATTAAAAGTAATATTTTGGCAGTTTTAAGATACTTTTACCAAGAAGATGTCCAGAATCCTAAAAGCCTTCAGCGTCACATCTAAGTTGTTTCATATATAAGTCCAGTCCATTTAGCATTTGGTTAATATTTACTTAGATTGTATATGTATGTCGTCTAATAATTATTAAATGGTTTGCTCATTTTCAGAGTAAAAGATTAGGAAAAGGACTAAAAAGGTTTGTGAGTAAAAAAAATCTGAATTAATTTTGTGTGAAAGAAAAGAATGCCTTTAAATAATTTCTAAAAATAGTGCACATTTTTCTATATAACTGCAAACACAAATGTCTGTATGTTTACAACTGAGAAAAATGATTAAAACAACAACAAATCAGATTTTCTTGGAGAGAAAATACATTAAAAAAGTGTAATGCTTATATGGGAAGTCCTTTTGTTTTGCTTAATGAGATAAAATGTCAAATTAAAACACAATTAAAGAAAGAAATTCCCTCGTAAATCCACTTTTCTCCACTGAAGGGTCAAAGGTCACCGGTGTCAAGATAACATCGTTGCAGGAGAGAAAGTCTGGGACTACAAAAAGAAATTGGAGTAACGCCACACCCCGAGCATTATTGGAAAATAACTGATCTGTGTTTTCTTGATTTATTAAAGCTTCCTTCAGTGGATGCATGTGAAAACATTGGATTATAATAAGGGGGGAGGGGAGGGGGGGGGGGTTACTTATTGGAGATGTTTCTCTTTCGGGGAGGCAGCTGATGTTCGCCTTGTTTGTGTTTGAGGGAGATTTAGCAACAAGCTCAAATAAAGTCAAAGACAATGAAGTCAAAAGTAGCATACCAAATATTTATGATAAAAACTGCAAGTATAGAGGCTAAATCAGGATTACCTCGTCATGTGTTCAGCCTGAACGCAGCACATTTAGTCTCACCCTGTGACCCAGGCTAAAGAAAACACTCCCTGCTTCAGAGTTTTTTTAGAAACTAGTGTAAACAGTAAAGAATAACATCAGTAGTTTTAGAATAGTTACAAATACACATGTCCTTCAGTTTGTTAATGGAGGGAGATTTAAGGAAGTAACAGAAATATTAAAGCTTTGACTGAAAATTGAGTGATTGCATGTTTTAAAATGTGACGATGTGAAGCATTCGATACACTCCGTTTGCATTATGTCATGAAAATAAAGTAATCTAATCTAATGGTGAGGTTATGCTAAACAAATGAAATGTGAAATTGGAATATTAAAGGCTAAAAGGAATTAGTTTGTCATTTAAAGCTGACGTTGAGAAGGATATTCTGTTAAAGTAAATGCCAAAATGTGTAAGAATTGTCTAAGAAAAGCAATATTTGTGCTGCTTTTTGTTAACTGTGTTAATAATAGTTAAACAAGATTATTTTAACTTCATCATGAACATATTAAAGCCAATTAAAGTTGACTTAAGGATAAAACAGGCTTTTAAAACCCGTGTTCCTCATGGATCCTAATTAAGATACTTCTTAACTGAGGTTTATACACCAAACAAATTAAGAAATAAGTTAAAGAACACATCACGTGTCTGGATTTATGTATAGGTACAAGGTTTTTTTTAAATCAATTATAGCTTATAAAGGAGAAAGAAACTATTTGGCTAAACATATGCGAAAAAAGGTGTTCCTCAGGGCTCCTGTTTAAGACCCTTCTTCATTTATATAATTTTTGGTTAAACCTCATGTATGTTTAAATTCATCTTGACGCTGATAAAAAGTCTGTTTCTGCTTTCATTTAGAAGTGCTATGTCACGTTAAGCTCACATTTCTACCTAAACTTAACTTTAAACATGATCAAACTTCACGAAACAACAAAAAGAATTACGGATTTTCACCGACTTGTAACGTTTAAAATCCAGATAAAATGCCTTTTTCCAATCAAAAGTCTAACTTTTGTCACATTAACTTCTTTAACTTCATTTATTTTATCTTGCTGGGCTTCAACTTTCTGTGTAAACTTGAAACAAATTATGGGCTGCAGCGAAATAAAGTTGACAAGAACAAAAAAAAAGATGGAACAATTAAACGCAGAGGATCCACCCTGTCTATCTATCTGTCTGTTCATCAGTGTGTGTGTGTGTGTGTGTGTGTGTGGTGTGTGTGTGTGTGTGTGTGTGTGTGTGTAGCAGTATTGTTGATGTTAACACAACCTCAGACACACTGATAATAGAGCAGCTGGAGCATGAAATCACATAGAAAGACAGAAAGAGAGAGGCAGAGAGGGAAAGAGGGTGGAAAAAGAGACAGGAAGATAAAGAAATAGAAAGTGACATGGCGATATCTGCGGTAAAAAAAAAAGTTAAAAAAGAAATAAACTGAAAAAGACAGAAGTGGGGGTTGTTGAAATTGAGAGAGGAGTGGGGGAGGGGGAGACAGAGAGAGAAACAGACACCAAATTCATTGTTTTCATTGTCTAATTTGAAGGGGAGAGGATGGAGGGATGGGGGAGTGAAAACCGGGAGGAACATGAGACGGGTTGAGAGGGATTCACACACATTCCTGTTTCACACTGAAGAGAGACCAGAAAGTGGCGTTTTTTTTTTGAATGTTTCCGTGGCCTTGATTTCAACTTGCAGGACTTTTTTTCCATCTGTGTTTACTTACACTCCAATATTGGATTATAAGTGATGTTCCAGCCAACATTTTGAGCCTAAATTACCATTTTGGGGAACTAGGGCTGCTAATTTATTATACATTAGATGAATTAATTGATGGTTTGTTCCATAAAATGTAAAAAAGAAAGTTCAAGTTCATTCAAAACTAAAAATATGTATTAAAAAGTCTTGTTTTATTGCTCCAAAACTCCAATATATTCAGTTTATTTTTGATATAAAACAGAGAAATTGGTTATTTGAGAGGCTGAACACAGCATTTACTGCCTTTAAAAACGTTTCTTTTGATCTAACTGTCATTGCAGCTCAATTGGTGACAAAATGATGGTGTTTTAAAGTTTGATATGACTAACATTTGATCTGCTAGACTATGATATGTTGATTGTTTTAAAGGCTGGACTAAACAAGGTCACATAGTCAAAGACATCAGACAAAAATGGGTGTAATCACCATCGTCACCAAGAGGTCGCATTTTTCTCGTATGTTTCTGAATTTTCTCGGGACAAATTGATTGATAGAGGGATTTTGTGCAACCTAACTCTAATCAAAGTTCACCTGTTGTTCAATTCTTACCGTGAAATATATGCCATCTCTGTTATAAGTGGGATACAATGGTATTCATGTGCACAAATATACATGCATGCTTATATGGAAAGAACCAAACTATGACTGTTGGGGAAATATCTCAAAATTATACTTTTCTCCAGTGATTTTGTTCATTTAACATTCATGTTTTGTGTTGTTCTGTTTCCTTGTAAAGCTGCCTAATCTTCTAAAGATGCTGATGTGTGTGTTCAATACTCTTTAATTGAACCAGTAAAAAGCTGCCACTGAATTCAAACCAAACAAAGTTGTATTTTTTAGTAGAAAGCAGGGTTTTCTAGCCGCACTAACAGGTGATTGTTTTCTAATAAAACCCATGTGTTCAATAGAGAGCATGTTGCAGGGCTTAGTCAGTTTCCTTCTGACCACAGTGCGCTCCCAGGCTAAATTTACTCGGTACTGGTTACACGCTGGAAAAGAGCTCCTGATATAGTCTGCGTAAACACACACACGATAGTCTGCGTAAACACACGCACGGCCTTTATTTCTGAGTGCACTGACTCTTTTTAAGAATGGCGCTGTATTTATCCAGGAAAATGTTTCATGGGCATGTTTACGCACATTTTGTAATGACTTCCTGTCGCACATTCTCACACTCCCACACACTCACGGACACAGAGTGCTGTTGAGCTGATACTCTGCGGACTGAGATGCAAGTTAGGAGGGCCAATGCCTTGCTAAAGGGCACATTGGGGCGTTGATGTTTTTGAAGAGTTTTCTATCTCCTTGTAAGTGCATGGTGTCAAACGTGTGACCTGTAACCAGAGAAAGCGCTAAAGCAAAAAGATTATATGCGCGTTATCAAAACAGCATGCATTGAAATTGACGTTAATTGGCATCTGAGGACTCAATACTGAACGTTTTCAACAAATATTCTGAATTTTAATATATATTCTACTGGTTTTGCCACTGGATTGTAAAGAAAGATAAGATAAGATAAGAGGTACTTTATTGATGCCAAACTGGGACATGTTTGCGATGCAGCAGCATAAAAAACTACAAAACAAAAGGCGTTGCACATAAGTAGAAATTAAAGAGTAGAAATAAACAATACTAGAATTTAAACATCTCAAAATAAATAAATAAAATATGTTTCCCCGTATAATCAAGTGTTTATCAGAACTATATGGAAGATATATAAGGCCATAAATAAGGGAAAGTGCACTGCCTTGCTCAATGGCATGGTACAGTCATGCCTCTAAATGACTAAGTATAACCGATAAACCTTGAAACAAATTAGATTCAACCCGCTTTGGTTAGCTTTCTTTTGGCGAAACACACGCAAGTGCACAACAAAACATGAACGAGGCGATAAAAGATTGCTCCATGGTGCCATTAGTGGTCAAAAGCTCTACAGACTACTGTATTTAGTAGGACATAGGTTACTGATCAGATGGATAGAAAACACATGAGCTGTTTGACAGTAAACACAGTTTTTCCTGCAAAATATACAATTTATCAAAGGGTGAGAGAAAGGTCTGAAAAGGACTCAAATGCACAGTATTTAACTGCTTAAATGCAAAAAACACTGCACAGGCTAAGAGGTAATACATCAAAGGTAGTTTTTCAAAAGTACAGTCATGTAATTGGCACCAAATTGAGTAAAAATGACATTGAGATTCAGAACACACACATCTCTCCCGGACACACACACAGTATAGTTGTTGCTTACATAGACGCTCTCTCTGTCCTGTAAACTGCAATAAACCCAAACACACACACACAGACACACCGTAAATCTCACCATAATACGCCCTCGGAGTGTACGTGTGTGTGTGTGTGTGTGTTTGTGCTCCTCTGTGTGTGTGTGTGTTTTATAGGTGTTGTAAATTTGGCTGCCGGCGTTGTTTTTATCAGCATATTCGCAAGCTGTTTAGCCAACGGTGCAGATGTCACTGTTACGACCACACACACAAATATACGGAGAAACACACACGTAAAGAGGCAGAAACATGTGCACACACACACACACACACACACGCTCACACACACAGGGGCGTTTCAAAGTGTTTATACAGTGTGGTGTGTGTGGATAATCCCATCTAAATTCACCTGTATGTGTGTGTGTGTGTGTGTGTGTGTGTGTGTGTGTGTGTGTGTGTGTGTGTGTGTGTGTAGCATTTGCATCTGCCTGCGTAAGCCCATATGATTTTGTTCGCTGTGCATGCATGCATGTGTGTGAAGGTCAGCGCAGGAGTGTGTGTGTGACTGTGTGTGTGTGGTGTGTGTGTGTGTGTGTGTGAGTGTTATTTGATTAATGCTGAGAACCGTGGAGTGTTTAGAAAGAGGTCGCGACCTTTCAGCTTCCATTCAATCAGACAGAGAGAGAGAGAATACCTCTATCCTCTTTTTTTTCTAACCTCTCTCGCTCTCTACTCGATTTTTTTCCGTGCCCCTTGAGAATCTGATAAGCCTTAGTCAGCACACACACACACGCACACACACACACACACACACACACACAGACACAAATGCTAATAAAGCAACTCCTTATTTACCTGGAGCAGCGGTGACCACACTTGAGCTACAAAAAGTGTGTGGACACAGGTTTAAAAGGCCTCTTGTGTAAAATAAAAAAAGACACATTTTAAGGAGGCGCTATTATGCCTTTTGGGGGGGTTTTCCCTTCCCATTTCAGCGCCCTAAAATGTTTTTATTTCAACCTTTTGTTCCTTAATCCAAATTAAATTAACCATAGCATTATAACATATTTATTTTGTGTGTGGCATCAGATCAGAAATCACTTTATGAGTATTTCTCCTTAAATTCAAGAGTTTTTTGTGTCCGTTTTGCCTAAAAATGATCGATCCTGAATGCATTTTATTGGCATCTCTATACCTGAAACAATACACACACTTTTTAAATGCAGTAAATGCTCTTACACCAATTGGAGCAAATCTACTCAGAAATCTTGTGAAAATCATCCCATAAAAGTAAATAATGCTGCATTTTAGTGTCTTTCATTCTGATATACGTCCAAAAGAAATCCCATAGTGTCCAGGTGTCTGAACACACTTTCGTCCACACCTCTCTCTCCGTTTTATCTCCCGATCAAGTCTTTCTCTGAGTCAACACTTTCTCTCTTTTCTCCCATGTCATCTCTTTCCCTTCCTCCCCCTCACCTCCCCCCTAGTATCTGTTAATTTGCTCTCTATCTCCCTCTCTTTGAACCTCTCCTTTAGCCCCTGCGGCCCCAGCCAATTACACACTGTTTGTCCACCCGTTTTCAATAAAACACTGCTTCCCTCCCTCCATTCCTTCCCCTCCTCCTCCCTTTTTTTTATTTTTCCCTCCCTCTCTCCCCCTCCGTCCACCCCCGACTGCTTCCGTCCATTTCCCTCCCTTCGTTCGCTTTTTCTCATTTTTAATTAACTTCTTTTGTAACTTGGAAGCGACCCCCCTCTTCGTCTTCTTCAACATGCCTCTTGCACTCCCACACTCACTCTGTCTTTCTCAAACACACACACACACACACACACACTGAAACACACACACACACACTCCCACTTGGCCTTGGTGTGCACGCACAAACACACATATAAATGGAGGTTAAACATGCTATTTACATATCAATTACAGCCAGACACCGAATCAATGATTAATACGCGCTAAGATTAGCTAGCTTTCGCTAATCTGCTGCTGTTTAACCACCGTGTCCAACCAGTTGATTGAGATTTTGACTTAAAAACACATCCATTTGGATCACTTTCACTCTTTGATTCAATGACTTGTGTGCAAATGTGTTTAAGGTTTTACAATTGAATGAGATTTAGATTCAAATCAGGTCAGAAGTCTTCAGGATTCATTTGTGCTAGTTTAGCAGCCGTTTTTTTAGTAGCATGCTAGCTTAGATTCCTACTATTTTTCAAGAATGACTTTACACTTCTGCTGAGGAATTAGTTTGGTGATTTGATTAATTAAAATGAGTCATTTAACGAGATGAACGGTTGACTTACTGCGGGTCAATTTCAGTCAATGAACTAATGACTTTGTGCTTTCATATTGATTAGCGCTAGCTGCTAGCTTAGCCTGCTAGCTTGTCACTATACTCTGGGAAACTGCAAATCATATTTTACTTGCTTAAATAGATTGATAAACATTAATACATATGATTTTAAAGTTATATGAATCATTTTGGACTTAAAATGTTGTTAAAGTTCATAAATGGTATTTACTGACCTCTGTTAGCTTAACGACATAGCAGTCTTCATTCCTCAGTCTAAAGCAGGTGTCAAACTCAATTTCATCGCGGGCCACATCAGCATTATGGTTGCAATCAAATGGCCGGTTGTAACTATATAAATATACATATATAAATATATAATATATATAAAATAATGTATTATATTACAGTATTGCCTCTGAATTGGATTATTATCGGATAGGATAATAACTTAGTAATTAACTACGTCTGAAAGCAGAAGTCCAGGGAGAATAATTGCAAGTCATCAGTGCGCATGTCACAAAACGAGATGCATTGTGGGACATGTAGTTTATGGGCAACCTGCTTCTGTAAAGCGGCATGTAACCGTATAACAAACATATTATATTCTTTGCAAGCTCTTGCGGGGCCACAGAAAATGGAGTCGCGGGCCGGATTTGGCCCCCGGGCCTTGAGTTTGACACCCCTGGTCTAAAGCCTAAATAGATCAACTTTTTTATGAGAAAAAGGGGAAATCTTCATATTTGAGAGGTTGAAAACAGCATTATGTGCCATGTTTGTACATCTCTAGTTGGGTTAACTCTAAAACTGCTAGACAAACATTTTTAATGAAATATATAAAAGAAAGTCAGTTTCCTAGATAAAAAAAGCGGAAATATTCCGGGTAAACTTGTTAAAAAAAAGCCCTTTTCTGCTTCTGAACGTATTTACCAAAGCAGACAGACTTTAATGGTAGGAACTGGCCACCGTCACAATTAAAATGCCAGTTAATGAACGGTCTTTATGTGTGACTGCTTTATATTTCACTCGGCTTTCATCTAACAGTTTGTGGTTTTATTGGTTTGCCTGTGCTTTTATGTCGGGTTGCAGTCTGTGAGTTTTACTGGCATTTTAGCTGCGGTTTAATTTTACTTTATTATAATCCTGCAGGCTATTCACGTGGTTTTCATATGCATTAAGACTGCAACCCACATTCCTAACAGTTACTGAGTTTTCTGCATGTTCTGTTAAACTTTGTTTGCCCTTCATTATCTAATCATTCTTTAACATATCATATGCTGTTTGCACTCGTGCATAAAACACTTCTGTAAGGTGTTAATGAAAGAATGACCTGTTCATTCATGAGGAATTAAGAGATTAAGGGTCTTTTGAATGACTGATCTGGAAGTGGAATAAAAAATAAAAAGACTTCCTGCTGGGAATCTTAAAACTCCTCCAACAGTCGGCACCTTTTTCCCAGAAAAGAATACTTTGATGAGATGATAAACAACTCTCCCTTCATCCATGCATCTGTCTTTTTCCTTCTACCTGTCCCTTTCTATTTTAACTGCAGTGATTTATTGGTGGCACCAATATGTCAAACACACACCAAAAAAAAAAGAAGAAGGAGAGGTGAACGGAAAAATAGATACAGGGTAAAACAAAAAAGAAAGAGGGGAGAAGGGGAAAAGAAAGAAAGACAAAAAGATGAAGTGCAAACTAACACAGACTCAACTGTTACAAGAGCATGAACACACACACACACACACACACACGTGTACACACACACACACACACACACACAGGAGGTTTTTTTTGACAGCGAAGCATGTATTGTTGCATTGTTTCCTTTGAGTAGAAAATTACAGTGGACCGGATCACTTCAATGACAAGCTATCAAAACGACAGCATGTCTGCGCACACACACACACACACACACACACACACACACACACACACACACACACACACACACACACACACACACACGAGGCTATCACATACTGCACACACATGCATACACATTAACAGAAATGCGCCATCAATGATAAACTCATTAACTGTTAAAACAATGTTTCCCGATATTCACACAAGGAACTCTTTCTCAACAACAGACAGCGTTTGTGGTTAAACACATAAATCCTTTATATACAAATATGCAATTGTGATGGTTTTTAAATCTTAAAGGGGACTTATCGTCCTCATTTTCAATCCTGTAGTGTGTGATATAGGTTTTTGTGCATGGTCTGCAAAGGCTAACATCCCTTTGTCCCTTCCAGAGTTTCTCTCCCACACACACCTGCCCCAAACTCCTCCATTAGAGGGTGAAAAGAAGCAAAGAAACTCTCCGTTATAACCCAGGAAAGATCTGTAAATTAAGTTAAAAAAACACAGAAAATATATAACAATCTTTAGAATTTAAAAATATTAAACTGTTAACTTTAGGTAAGAGATTTCTCCCTTTAATAATAGAAGTTGTCTTTTTTAATTGACTTTATTGCTGTTGTTATAACTCAATTGTCTTGTCTTTCTTGTATGTTAACAATAGATGAATTTAGGAAGTTGGCACTCGACTGAAACATGTTTGTTTACACACACACACACACACTCACACACACACACTCCCACGCTGGTAGATGATGAGAACTTCTCCCTGCACGGACGTCTCAGTCAGTTTAACCACTGTTATTATTCTAATCATGATGACATGTTTTTAAATGGATTATTATACGTTTTCATTAATAACACGCTGTCTGCTGGGAAGGTTGGTTTTTTTGACGGGCAGGGTGGTGACAAGCACAGACACACACACACACACACACACACACACCTAGAAATATGTGCAATGAAGGCAAAAAAATAAGAGTTTTTTATAAGAAAACACACACATGACATGTTTTCCCACTCATAATTACAAATTACACTAAGTTAAAGTTTTTGTTAATAACACGCTGTCTGCTGGAGTTTGTGCATGACTGGTGGGCGACACACACACACACCGATATGCATGCATGCTCTTGTCATGTTTTTAATTGATTTCAGCAATAATTATGTTCATAATAACACACACACACTTATCTGTGTGTCACGGAGTTTTAAAAATGAGCAATAATTATGTTTTCTTTCCAGTTTTTTATTAATAACATGTTGTCTGACACACACACACACACACACACACACACACACACACTGCCCTCTCTTTACCCTCGCTCTCTGTTCTTCTTTCATCTCTTCCTTCCCCTCTGACCTCCCCCTTTTCCTCTCCCTCTCTCTTTGATATTGCAGCTCGCTCTTAACTGTAAATCTGTCACACACACACACACACACACACACACACACACACACACACACACACGTCTGACAGACTGTCACAATAAATAGAGAGATAAGACCAGGTGGAAGAAGAAGAAGAGGGGAGAAGGGGGGAGGGTAAATGACAGGAAGATTGAATAAAAGAAGGATGAGAGGAGAGGGAGGAGGAGACGATGAAGAGGAGACAGATGGACCGAAACGAGGAAGAGGAGGAGAGGAGGGGGAAACAGAGGGACTGAAAGGAGGTGAAAAGGAAAAGTTAGGCTGCTAAAGGAGAAGAGGAGACAAGAGGAGATGAAGGAAACTTAAAGAGGAAGAGTAGAGAGCACGGGAAGTATGAAGATGGAAAAAGACTGATTGAAAAAGTAGAAGAGGAAGTAAGAAAGAAGGGAGGGAGGACAAGGAAGGAAAGGGAACAAGGACGGACCGAAAAAAGAGGACGAAAAATGGTGAGGACTAAAAAAGAGAGGAGATAGAAAGGTGGAAGATGTCGGGAGAAAGGAGGAAAAGGAGGACAAACGGGAAGAGAGTAGAGGAAACAAGGGAGGATCAAAGGATGGACGATAAGGAACTAGGAGGACGAAGAAGTGGAAGAGCAGAGGAGCGAAGAAAGATGAAGAGAAAGAAGATGGAGAAAAGCGGAAGAAGTCAATGACAGAGTTTAACAGATGAAAGGAGCAAGTGAAGAGGAGGGAGATTAAAGTGAGGGAGGAAGAGGATGAGAGGAAGAGGAAGAGGAGGAGAGGAAGGAAAGAGAGGAGGAGGGATGGAGAGATTACCTGGTGAACGAGAGGGAGAGCTGTTGTGACGTTTCCTAATGCGATTTCTAAACCAATCTGCTAAGTGCACCTAAGAGACGGTGTGTGTGTGTGTGTGTGTGTGTGTGTGTGTGTGTGTGTGTGTGTTTAAGTGTGTGTGTTCACAAGCATCATATAATCTTGTTGAAGACAACACCCTCCCTCTCTCACCTCATCTCTCACCCCTCCATATCTCTGTATAAGTACACCTACTCAAGTACAAATATGAGGTATACTTTTTTATATGCGCAGACATTTATAATCCATTTTTGAGGATTTTAGCCTCTGCAGACCATTTACATGCACTAAAACCTTTAGAAACACACAACTGGAACGTGTAAAAAGCCTAAAGGGCCTCTTTTGAGTCACATTTTCAGTGCAGGACTTACACTTAAGTATTTCTTAAGTGTTGTGTAAGTACTTTTACTTCAGTGAAGGATCTGAGTACTTCCTGAAACTACAAGTGTCTCCTTTCTGAAGACTGAAAACATTTGGAGACTGAAACAGCCTTTGTGAAACATTATCTATTTCCCTACACACACACACACACACACACACACACAAACACACACACACACACACACACACACACACATGTTGACCTGCCTCTCCCCTCTTGCTGTTTTGTTCTGACTGCACTCACACACACACACACACACACACACACACACACACACACACACACACACACACACACACACACACACACACACGGGGGGGGGGAGAGGATCAGTTCTTCTCCGTGGTGACAGAGGGTCATATTTCTTACTTTGATCTTCACCTCCCTCTCTCTCCCAGTCTCTCTGTTTTCATCCGGAAAACTGAGAGAGAGCATCTTTCACTCTGTGTCTCTCGGCCCGCTGCTTGGTAGGTTGGTAAGTGAAGCATGAAACCACCTCCTCTGCCCCTGAGACACACACACACACACACACACACACACACACACACACACACACACACACACAGGTTGCTGGATAGACAATCTAACGCATGTTGGTGATAACGCCCTGTTATGGAGTGCTGTTATCGTCTATAACTGCACAGGCTGGAGTGCATTACACAAGTATTCTATATAATCTTTAGTTTATTTTACTTTTTAATAAGCTTCTTTAGTTTAATGTGTAGTATGCAATAAGATAAAATCCAAACAAGAAGCAGAAGCCTTACAGCGTGCAGTTATCAGACGATAATGCACACCCTGCAGCCAATCAGACAAAACTACTTTTGTATAATGAACAATTCAATGTTTAGATGCGCTGACGTATATATATATATATATGCATATTTTTTGTATACTTCATCATTTTAAACAGCTGTTCTGGTTGCATCCAAGGAGATTTAAGCGTTTAATTCAGGAAGAAATCTGAATTTGGATCCCCTTTTCCATAGTTCCTCCATTTTTAAATAAACCTAATTAAATATAAAAGATTATTTATACTTGTATCGACTTAGTTATTGATGGCTTAAAGACTGGCGTTTAATCGCCGATCAATGCTGACTGATAACGTGTGTGTAGAAGCTGTGAGTCTCCTAAACACACACACACACACACTGCAGCGAGGTGACCTCAGCTCCCCGCCGGCCAGCGCTTTAACCTTTATCAATTAACCAGGAGCACAAAGCGGAGCTGAAACCAGACACACACACACACACACACACACGGGAACCAGCAAACAAACACCAACAACACACACAAATATCAGCAAACACACACACAGGCGAATATGAACACTACCGCAGACTAACACACACTCAGATGTAACCCGAGCCAGTGTGACAACTGATAGCTCTGTTTCTGCATGCTAGACAATCACACACACACAAACACACACACACACACACACAAACAGACATACCTCAGCCAGAAGGCAAAACAACTGACCGAGTGTGTGTGTGAGTGTGTTTTACAAACCACTGTGCTCCATTAAAATAACTTAATGCTCCATGTAAAAGAATGACAAACACCAAACTGATGAAAGGAGTTCACGCTGAGTGTGTGTGTGTGTGTGTGTGTGTGTGTGTGTGTGTGTGTCTGTCTGTGTGTGTGAAGCCGCAACCCCTCACCAAAACAAAACGACTCTGCTCCCCGTGTCTCACAAACAATACGACCTCCATCATCTGTGTGTGTGTCTCAGTGTGTGTGTCTGTGTGTTAACGCCGTGTCTTTCTGCATGTGTGTCAGTGTGTGTGTGTGTGTGTGTGTGTGTGTGTGTATGTCTGTGTGTGGGCCCTAACAGCCTGCCGTGATAAGGAGAGCCCAGAATAACACTCCCGACATCAGCAACCCTCCCTCCTGTCAGTCACTATCGATTCAACCTCACACACACACACAGACACAGACACACACACACACAGACACACACACACACACACACACACACACGCATCCTACACACTGTTTTATAAATGAACTTTTACTTCTTCCACGGGTCTTTTTAAGGGTTAGAGTTCGAGTTAATGTTGTCAATATTTAATTTTACAAAGTTAGCAGTATGTGATTAAGAAGATATTTCTTTAACATTGTAAAGTACGCTTTATTTACAGCTGCTTCATGTCATTTCCACCATTTTTGACTATATATAGGTTACAGAATTGCATTTTGTGCCTCTACTGCAACATGTTTTCATGCTCTGTTGTGATTGGTCGACCGCTTAGAGATGTCCCGCCCCTTAGCCTATCAAGTACAATGTGTTGAAGCGCTAGCCAATAGGAGCGTGAATGTTACATATTGATGTAACTAGCAAAAGATAATCGGAAATAATATGCTCTGATAATATAACACATCCGGTCCTTTTGATAGTTTACGTGCATTTTGCGGTTAATATTTTTAGACTTTTTTCCATCAATTAACAACTTTTTTGCTACTTTTACTTAAGATACCAACGATCTGATTGTTTATTGCATCGTTATAGTCTTATAAAGTGCTTAAAATATTAAATAACCCCGAATATATCGTCCAAAAGCGGCGCCACGAGGTCAGATAGTCGTTGCATTTTAACACACACATTTGGTTACCGAGAAGACAAAGTATGCAGAAACACAGCGGGGCTTTTCTTTCTCTCTTTCTCTTTTTTGAAGCATTTAATTTTTCCCTTTCTTTTCCCAGAGAGTAACATGGAGAGAGTGTGTGAGGGGGGGGGTGTGTGAGAGAGTGTGAGGCATTAGAGGAATGTCAATATGATTGGAGCGAGAGGAGTGTGTGTTCGCTGTGCGTTCAACAACAATAGCTCTCCAGCCGTGTTGTTCCATGCGCATTCACATGATCCATTATTACCCCTGACATGTACCGCTGGGTGTGTGTGAGGCGCTCAGAAACAGAGATTGAGATGAAGAGACAAGAGGTGAGGAAGAGGAAGATGAAGAGGAAGAGGAGGAGACAATTAGCCAGAGACAGGAATACACTTCTTGATGGCGAGTGTTGGTAGAAAAGAGACAGAGAGAGAGGTGATAAAGAGACAGAAATAGCGGAAGAAAACAGAGACATTTGGAGCTTAATAAACTATAGACCTGTGTGTGTGTGTGTGTGTGTGTGTGTGTGTGTGTGTGTGTGTTAGAGGTCACTCTCCAACAATCCAGTGACTCCACAGCAACACAATACACTGTTAATAATTAGCCGATACGGAACAACCGCCATCTATCTCTCTCTCTTCTTCGGGCGACACAAAAATAACCAAGCTGACACACACACACACACACACACACACACACACACACACACACAGACACACACACGATGACATCAGTGTGTTCTGCACTGCGATCCCCTCATGTGAAATTCCAGGACTTTGAAGGAGTTTCCAGAAATAAATCGGAGCACAGAACGCTCCTGATGTTTTCTCCCTGGATGGAAACGGAGCAAGTGCATTCAGGAAAGGTCTGACGGTGGGCCAGATACGAAGAATTAGGCCCATTAAAAGTTAGCTGAATTAGCCGTTAGCGCTTCCTGTTAGTGTTGTAGCCATTGATGCATTGACCACTATTACTGGATGACTTTGATACTGGAGAAAAACATAATAATTCTCAAGCTAGTTTTGGATTAATAACAAGTGTTTTTCTCTGTATATCTAGGTGGGTTTAGTGGTTGTTATTATTCCCAATGGACAAAGAGATAATTGTATTTTCAGAAAGTGTAAGAAACAGCAACTTCTGCCTCTGAGGAAAGGGACAATGTTGGTGCAAAATGCAGCTGAGGGTTTTGAAGTGTCTTCATTACCTCAATGACAAACGGTGCTTTTCATTTGGGTTCATGTGTGTCATGTTTTAAGGAAATGTGTCCAACTTCTAAAAGGGGATAAACTCTACTCTAATGTGTTTAAAATATTATGACATTTACAACACCACTGACAAAGAAATGTACTTTAATCTGAGGTGAAATCAGACCAAACTAACTTTTTACTGATTCCTAGGACAAGATTCTCCACATATGAAACACCTGCCATTTACATTAGAGCGACATTATTATGTTATTACTAATGCTGTGTATACGTTTTTCCCCAACTTCCATTGCCAAAAATACTCTGCTTCAAACGCCAATAAATACAACTTCACTTGGACCGTCACACAACCACCTTTCTCTGGTGAATAAACAACAAGGTCTTTGCATTTCAACACTTTACCTCAAGAAAATGACTTGGAGCATTTGGGAAATGAAGAGACATTTCGATCCAAACTGAAAGTGTTTTTCAGGAGATGGTCACCACAGCCTCATCTAATAACCTTCTTTATGCAGAGGATTGCAGCAAAAATGATTTTGTGCAGCACGAAAAACAGTTTTTATCTAGACGTGGAGCGTATTGTGTAGCTACATCTTTAAAAAAAGAGAGTTTTCTGCTTCAGATCTCTTAATCATTAAACATTTCTGACATTTACAAGCGTGTGAGAGAGGTGCTTTTACAGTAGAGCGGCTTTCAAAATGGTGGCGACTCAAATCCAGGACGTCACTTTAGACTTTTAATTTGGAAGGTGAAAGAAGCAGGTGACAGGTCTACACACACACACACACACACACACACACACTCAGACACAACCCCTATGCAAAACAGGCATTAAAAACCCTCTATATAGCGTCTGTTTACACACAAACACACATCAAAGCTGCACAAAACACACTCTCACAGGAAAGCTTTTAGCCTCACACACACTTTCACTTTCTCACACACACACACACACACACTGAGGGTAAGATATAAAGTAATGAATTATGAGTCTAAGAAGATTTTCCATAACTAAAGTCAACAGTGTTTGTTTGCTGTCAGTATTTCTAATTTGACTACTGAAACATGCATCTGCACACACACACACACTCTCTCACAAACACACACTTCCATCAAGCTGCAAAGTCGATACAGTAAAAGCATCATTTTCAACACCTAAGCAAAATAAGGAAGGGTAGTGATAACAGAGCAGGAAGTCGATCTGGAATAGCATTAAGCAAACAGGTCAGCCAGTCCATAATTCATTTTCAAAGGATGTGTATAAATAGCTGAGGAAAACTGCCATTCTCTAAAACACTGATACAGGAACATCACAGGGATGCATGCAGAGACTACTAACACAATGCATAAGGGGAAATAATTGAAGAATATGTCATTTTATAGAAATTATTTGAATGTTTTTGGACTTTTAGGGTAAACTGGGAATCGTTATGGGACTTAATCATGACTTAAATATGACAGAAAAGTCAATAAAAGACCAATTAGGATGTATATTATGTAACTTCCCAGCATTCATTTTATTGTTTGAGTAATTGTAAAGGAAGTGTGACTTAATAAAGACACAAAATAAGAAGTAAAACAAACATTTTTGAGTTGTTTTTGGGTGTCCAAAACACATCTGAAGTGTCTGCATGGACAGTCTGAGTCTCTTGATTGCTGAAATATTATGGGAACAGGATTTTTAAGGAACATTACATCTGAGACTATAGATGCAGTACGAATATGTGGCAAGAATGTTTAGAAAAAAATGCAAAAGAAAGCTTTGAATATGGGAGAAATATCCCGGAAAGTGAGTAAAGTTTGGCTGCAGACACACTGGGAAGTTGTTGAGAAAACTGCAGCGGATCGGACTCTCTTTACGGCATGCAGCTTCACACACTTTAGCATGAAAGAGAAAATAGATTTTACGAGTTCCCGGACGTGTGCATGAAAATTAAAGAACATCTAGGCTATCATGTTCAGAGACTTTTGCATGAAAGAAAAGAGGGAGTTCACCGACTTTTGCATAGATATAGAAACAGATTAAAGAGTTCCCGGACTTGTGCATGACATTTAAAGAAGATGTATCGTGTTCAGAGACTTTTGCATGAAAGAAAAAAGATATTTAAAGAGTTTCCCAGACGTTTGCATGAATATAAATCAGATTAAAGAGTCCACAGACCTGGCGCTGGTGCAGTCCTGGTACAGGATCTCGAAGTCCTTCTTGGAGATCAGCTTGCATCGGTTCACGCCGGGCTGGATGGCACCGAGTCCCCGCAGAACACGCACCTGCTCCACGGTGCAAACCACCGGTGCGATGTCCAGCCTCTTCAGCTTGGTGTACACCGTGTGCAAACCCCCCACCAGGTGCTTCAGGAACAGATCAAACACCTGCGGGAGACAGATGAGCTCCTGGCCGTCCGTCCCGAAACTGGCCACCTTCACTCCGTGCACTTCCACCAGTTTGCACTCGCTACACAGGGTGGAGGAATTCTGGTTCTGATGCTGCAACAAACCCGGAGAACCGGGGTTCAGACCGGCGGTGTGAAGAGATCCCAACCCGGCCAGTGAGCCCCCTGGTCCGGGCAGGAAGGCGCTGAGCATGCTGCTGGTGAGCCGCGGGGACAGGGAGTGGGAGGAGTGGGAGTTGTTGTTGTTGTTGTTGTGTCCCGGACTGGAGGAGCTCTGGAGAGGGTCCGGGGCAGAGCGGTAGAGAGAAGCCGAAGTTGGGACGCATGAGCCCGGCGTGAGGAGAGGAGGAGAGCCGGGGAGCGACATGGAGGTGGTGGAAGTGGAAGAAGAAGAAAAAGAAGAAGAAGAAGTGGAGACACAAACTCTCTCCTTTTCTCTCTCTCCCTTTCAAACACACTTTTTCTGCTTCTTAAGTTAGGACAGAACACACTCTTCTGATTGTTTCCTGTCACTTTTTCCTCTCCACACTGTTATCCGCGCGTGGAAAGCGGACTGTCCGGTCTGTGCGTAAAAGAGACTGGTTCAGACTCCGGGTCTCAAGCCCCGCCCCCTACACGCATGATTGACATTTGATGGCCCAATCAGAGAAGAGCAAGTGTGGGACTGGAGGAGTGATTGGCGGGGAAAGAGAGGAGGACTTTATTACACCCCCATTGATAGTGTGTGTGTGTGTGTGTGTGTGTGTGTGTGTGTGTGTGTGTGTGTGTGTGTGTGTGTGTGTGTGTGTGTGTGTGTGTGTGTGTGTGTGTGTGTGTGTGTGTGTGTGAGGGTATCAGTCAGATCTCTCCTTCTGCTGTTTCATAAACTTTCTCACGGGCTGCTTGAGTTGCAAACGGGAAGTTTTTATTTTTCTTCCGTGTGTGTGTGTGTGTGCGTGTGTGTGTGTGTGTGTGGTGTGTGTGTGTGTGTGTGTGTGTGTGTGTGTGTGTGTGTGTGTGTGTGTGTGTGTAGTAGTGGCTCACATGCGAGCTCTGGTGGCGAGATGGACACACTGATCAGCAGGTGGATAAATTAGGAAAGGTTGGAAAGAAGGAAGGAACGAAGGAGAGAGGAAAGAAGGAAAGGCTGGATAGGATTAAACAAAAAAGGAATAATTAATAGGAGACTTGACCGAAAAAGGGAGGAAATAGGAATTTAGGAAGCATGGATAAGTAGAGGAAAGAAGGGGAGGAGGAAATACAAAAAACTAAATGACTTGTGGTGATAATTTATATCACAAAAGAAGAAGAGAGGGATTAACAGAGACTATGGAAGAATAAGAAAAGAGATCATGTAGCAGCAGAGAGAATTAATTATGTGTGTGTGTGTGTGTGTGTGTGTGTGGTGTGTGTGTGTGTGTGTGTGTTTAAACAGTGAAATGGGATTGAGCGGTGTGGATTACAGACAGACGGCTTTTATAATCCCGTGTAATCTCATTACACTGAGAAACCCTGACTGCATGAAAGAGGAAAAAGTGATGAAGACAGAGAGAGAGAGGGCAACGTTTAAAAAAGAGAGAAATGATTTACATAATGTGTAAAAATCTGGGGTTGTTAACGTCACACGCTTATGGTAAAAAAAATATGTAAATAAGGTAAAAATGTTGTCAATATTTGTAGTAATATTAGGACATAACAACGATATTAAAATGAATGAAAACTAGTCAGAAAAATCTAATAAATACGAATTAAAAACATAAATAGAAATTACATGTAAAATAATTAAAATAAAAATGCCAAAAAATAAAAATGAAGTACACCAATAAGAATATCAGTAAAGGTACAAACACACAGGTGAAGGGGGAACGGAGGGTCACGGATAAAAGGTGTGGCAGCGGTGTGATAATAAAAGAGTGAGACAGAGTCAGAAATAATGGAGAGGCAATAACTCGTCTCTCAGGACTCATCAGGACCGAAGTGAGGCCGGACTCACAGACAGAGAGAGATGAGGTCTCAGCCGAGGTGAATATCTCTCAGCGGGGTTATAACGACCCACATGAACTTGGACTTTGGGATGTGGAGACGAAGAGGAGAGGAAGAGAGGAGGAGAGGAGGAGGAGAGGAAGAGGAGAGGAGGTGACAAGAGACGGAAAGTGGAAAAACTTGCAAAACAAAATGCTCTTCACCCCCCGCGAGAGACAGGGATGAAGGAGCAACACAAAGGATCCTTTTATTTTAAACCCTTAAACAAAAGAGCTGCACAAGAAGAACTGCACTCACCTGCATGGATGATGTCACACTCTGGGCCAATCAGCAGTGAGTATCACAGTGTGGAAAGAAGTCCTGAGGACAAAAGGAGGGCAAAGGTCACATGCAATTATTTATGGATTAGGACTCTTTTTTTGCCGTTTTGATCTATAAAGGCAATGACAGAGGGTTTTTCATTCCACACATTTGATCCAGACTGCAAAACAGCTTTTGGATACATCCAGGTGTAATCTCATTCGCCATCCTGTGACTAAGATAATGCTGACTTTAGCCACGTTTCCATCCAATAATAGGCCCATTTTCACAGGATTTTGCCAGTATCAGCGATAGAAAAGCTGAAAGTGTGCTAGTTTTCATTTAGCGTTTATTACGGGGCAGTTATAAGAGTTAAGCAGTAGGTGCAGGGCCGTCCCTCCCTACAGGCCGATCATGCAGACTGCGTGGGGCCTCACCTTGTGGAGGGTCCTCACCTTGCGGAGGGGGCCTCACCTTGCGGAGGGGGCCTCACCTTGCGGAGGGGGCCTCAACTGAGCCGAAAATGCGGCGCACCTATGCTCTTATGCGGCGCAATTAGTGTGGCGCGGTTTCGCCGCTGCGAGGCTCCACTAGCCCCCCCATCCCCCGCCCCCCCGTCGACGACGACGACGCTCGCGAAACAGAGGGCCTCATCATATAACTTTGCGTGGGGCCTCATGTTGGCCAGGGACGGCCCTGAGTAGGTGGCACCAATTAAAAGAGCGCCAGTTGTTCATTAAATTGTGAAGAAATATGTTAGAAAAGCTAGATGGAAAGAAGGATTAGTGGACTTTGAAGTTTGTTAAGACTATAACAACTTTTTTTTAGTGCAGTGCCACCAGCAGGTTGATATGAAATATCTCAACAACTATTGGATGGATTGTCATGTAAATTGGTGTTAATGTTCCCCTAAATATGGATTGTTAATGGTGATTCTCCTTTACTGCCATCGTCTGGTCAAATATTCATTTTGTCTAATGAAATTAAAAAGTTAAGGTGCTTAATTTGGTTCTGGGATCTTTTACAAATTGTCCAAAGTAGGAGAAGTTTGTCAGGTGAAATCTAAACGTTGCTTCACCATTAGCTCTGTGTTCCTGTTATTTCTCTCTATCAGTGTTTTACTTCTGAAATCCACATGAACGACAGCAGGGAGGAAAATAATTTCATTTGTGAGTGAAGAGAAACTCCCAGGGCGAACATTCATCACCTGACAATGATGAATGTTCGGGGAAAGTTACCTGCACTAAAACACAGCGAGAAAACACAAGAATAAAGTTTGACGATGCTGTTTTAACACGGCTTTTAAGAGACATGTTTTGAACGAGATGTTTCTAAACCAAAGGATAACCTGGACTCATCAAACCTTACGTTTTTGCAAAATGACCAAATAAATGCACGTCATTGTGAACTAAAGCCGCATTATAACGATTGTGATCATATGTCATTGTCAGTGTTCTCTTTCCGCTCTCATTGCATTATGTTTGGCCATTTCAATTCAGTTAAAATATCTTTAATTAGTAACTAAAGATGTCTACTAAGGCTTTGGCTTTTCAACCACTTCAATTTTTTAAGTTTTTACTTGGATCTTGAACCAAAGAGTTGCAGCTGCATATCACAGAATCAAATGGAGGTAAGAGGAGAAAGAAATAAAACAGATAAGATGAAGAAAAGGAGATAGTAACATCAAAACAATGGAGGAATCGATTACAAAGGGACGGAAAGCTGAAATAAAAGGGAGTGTTTGAGACTGGGTGACATTGGTCTAGTGTCTTTTTTTAATTTCACTTTGGGACACAAACATGAATGAGAGGAGAGCTGCGGGCTGTGTGTGAGTGTGTGTGTGTCTTTCAAACTCTTTTCTCACACACACAAACACCTCAGTTCTTATACAAAGTGTTTCTACAAACATCACACACACACACACACACACACACACACACACACACTGCTGCTGCATCTGAGCCATCACTAGAGGCTATCAGGTTTTATTTAGCTTTTTATTTATACAAGCTTAAAGTCAAACCATCCATCTCGCACACACTGGCCTCAAGCTTTCATTACAGTGTGTGTGTGTGTGTGTGTGTGTGTGTGTGTGTGTGTGTGTGTGTGTGTGTGTGTGTGTGTGTGTGTGTGTGTGTGTGCATCAGATGACATTGCCTGCATGTAAGCAACTTTCTGTTTGTGATGATATACAGTAAATTCTAAGATGACACGTGTGAGTATGTGTGTGTTTATCCGTGTGTGTGTGTGTGTGTGTGTGTGTGTTTTCCCATCATCTTCGGCACCTCCAGCCATGATGATGTTGAGGACGGAGGCTCAAGTTGTGTTCTTTAATAATCTAATTCAACAACACAATTACCAAGTGTCAAACTGCAGCGCGAGGCGGAGTGACAGCGATGCTTCATTTCCATACAAGCAGCTTTTAAAAAAAAATATATATATAATATCATCGGCTAATTTAAAACACCATGGACACGACAAATATTCAATAAAAAATCCTCTCGTTTTACACCTAAATGGGGCAGAAAATAGTTGTGCCCAAAGTGATTGTTAGAGGTCAAATATGAAGCTGTGACTGGTTACAATAACATAACGTGCAATTACGTAACTACCACTACGGTTTTTGCACAACTAAATATCAAATACTGTTAATATTCACATTTGGGATGAATAAAGTCCTATCTTATCTTATCTTATCTTATCTTATCTTATCTTATCTTATCTTAGTCCCAGTCACATGTCGTTACCAAATTTGATACATAACAGTGTGTTTTATAGGTTTTAGTGCATGTAAATGGTCTGCAAAGGCTAAAATCCCTGTGTCCTCCATTGGACTCCTTTCTTACTATAGTGACATCACTATGTAACACTCACACTCCTATTGGCTATCTCTCCAACACATTGTACCTGATAGGAAAAGGGGCGGGACATCTCTAAGCGGTTGACCAATCAAATATTATTATTGGTATTGTTGTTCCACGTCTTCCAACAAGTAAGCAAGCAAATGTGCGACGATTCAGGATATAAAAATACGTCCTTGGTGTACCTTTGGACCGGTAAAACATTTCTTAGTTATGTTTCTTGAATTCTTACTATAGCGTGATGTTTATTAGTACTGTGGTGTAAACAAATATATGAAAGGACCGAGTTTAGAAGCTAATGACACTCTTTTAGATGGTGTTTCTCAACGGCACTCGAACAATATGACTGTAGGTAATTCAGAATTAGCTTAGAATCTTAAAACCAAAATATTTGTGCACAAAACTGTGAGTTTTTATGAAGCTTTTCACATTTTATTTCGTGTTAATTTGTCTCAATTTTGACAGTAAATGTTCTCATTTTAAAGAAATGAATCACTTTAACTACTTCATGTTTGTCTGTATTTTTGGCTTTTTATTGACAAATCAGTGCCAGAGTTTCCGAAACAAACCTTGAGACAGAAACGGGGGACAGTTATTTTACGCCATTAAAAATGTTCCCGGGTAATATCAGCTCTGGTGTAATAAAGCCGGAGCTTCCTCTCTTTTCTGTCCCTCTCTGTCCTCCACCTCTCCTTCCCTCTCTAACCTTCATCCCCCCTTCTCTTTATCACTCCGCTAATAAAACCTGCTCATCCAGAAAGAACAGACTTTAGAGGAGGACGGGGGAGAAAGAAAGAGGGGGAGGAAGACAGAAATGAATGAGGGAGAAAGACAAGGAGAGAAGATGGAGGGACTTAAGAGAGAAAAGAGATAATTAAGGACACAGCATTTGCAATAGTAAGATTTTCTGGCTCAAATCGATTCGTTTAAATTTAATTGGAACGATTAGTGGATTCGCTCACAGAATCCAACTTTTGTTAACTTTGACACGGGAATTAGTGCCGTTGAATGATTTGAAACCGTCTCGTTTGTGCTGACCTTTAAGGGAACTTATTGAGGAAACTCTCATTTAAACAGCGTCGCACCATTTCATTTCATTTAACCATTATATTAAAGTATAAACCTGCTGCACAAGAGAAGCCTGGTTTACAATACAGCTGTATACTGAATAAAACTCTTGAATAAACTGTTAGAGAATTGTTAAATGATTTAGGAACATACCCACATGTTTATAATACTGAAAAGATCGCCATTAATTAGCCTAGCAAAACATCCTGAAGTAGCACCATATGGAAATGGTGATATGAAAGTGTTGATACGTTAGAAGTAATACAGAAATCGCTGTTTGGAAGTGGTGTTACGGAAGTGGCCATGAGGAAGGGGATATCTGTAAGAAGGGATTCAGAATTAGCGAAACAGAAGTGGCCGTATGAAAGAAGGGATACGAAATTGGCCATACAGAAGGGTTTGCGGAAGAAGGGTTACAGAAAAAGCGAGCTGGAAGTGGCAATACGGAAGTAGGGTTACGGAAGAAGCGTTAGAGTACGGAAGTAGCCATTCGGAGGTAGACATACGGAAATAGCAATATGGAAGTGGTCGTACGGGTGTAGCCATTTGGAAGTGGCCATGCAAAAGTAACGATTCAAAAGTGGCAAGAAGTAGGGATACGGAAGTGGAAATATGAAAGTGTCAAATACTACAGCATCCATATGGAAGTAGCAATACAAAAGAGGCCGATAGTAGCTATAAACAGAAGTGGAAATATGGAGGTAGTCACAAAAGTGGTCTCTCTCTCTCTCTCTCTCTCTCTCCCTATCTCTCTCCCTATCCCTCTCCCTCTCTCTCTCTCTCTGTTCCTGTCGTCTTTGCCAGCAGCGATGTCTTCAAACTCTGATTGATGATGGTTGCTGTCGGTTACCGGTGTGTCCTGCTTTTTAGTTTTTACCAAAATACTCTCTATCCTTTCCAAACTTTTTCAACTTTCCAAAAAAAAAAGAAAACTGCTGATGTGAAAGTCAACTCCCCCTGCTGAGGTCTCAAGTGTGTGTGTGTGTGTGTGTGTGTGTGTGTGTGTGTGTGTGTGTGTGTGTGTGTGTTTTCAGTAATGCAAGGTCCTTTATACAGAAAGAAAATGATAAAATTACAATTAATGGTATAAGAAAACATTTTAATAATGTTGGATATCAGTATGTAGTGTCTCTACTTTAAAGAGTCCTCTCCTGCTGATGTTCAGGTGTATATCAGTATGTAGTGTCTCTACTTTAAAGAGTCCTCTCCTGCTGATGTTCAGGTGTATATCAGTATGTAGTGTCTCTACTTTAAAGCGTCCTCTCCTGCTGATGTTCAGGTGTATATCAGTATGTAGTGTCTCTACTTTAAAGAGTCCTCTCCTGCTGATGTTCAGGTGTATATCAGTATGTAGTGTCTCTACTTTAAAGAGTCCTATCCTGCTGATGTTCAGGTGTATATCAATATGTAGTGTCTCTACTTTAAAGAGTCCTCTCCTGCTGATGTTCAGGTGTATATCAGTATGTAGTGTCTCTACTTTAAAGAGTCCTCTCCTGCTGATGTTCAGGTGTATATCAGTATGTAGTGTCTCTACTTTAAAGAGTCCTCTCCTGCTGATGTTCAGGTGCATATCAGTATGTGGTGTCTCTACTTTAAAGAGTCCTCTCCTGCTGATGTTCAGGTGTATATCAGTATTTAGTGTTTCTACTTTAAAGAGTCCTCTCCTGCTGATGTTCAGGTGTATATCAGTATGTAGTGTCTCTACTTTAAAGAGTCCTCTCCTGCTGATGTTCAGGTGTATATCAGTATGTAGTGTCTCTACTTTAAAGAGTCCTCTCCTGCTGATGTTCAGGTGTATATCAGTATGTAGTGTCTCTACTTTAAAGCGTCCTCTCCTGCTGATGTTCAGGTGTATATCAGTATGTAGTGTCTCTACTTTAAAGAGTCCTCTCCTGCTGATGTTCAGGTGTATATCAGTATGTAGTGTCTCTACTTTAAAGAGTCCTCTCCTGCTGATGTTCAGGTGCATATCAGTATGTAGTGTCTCTACTTTAAAGAGTCCTCTCCTGCTGATGTTCAGGTGCATATCAGTATGTAGTGTCTCTACTTTAAAGAGTCCTCTCCTGCTGATGTTCAGGTGTATATCAGTATGTAGTGTCTCTACTTTAAAGAGTCCTCTCCTGCTGATGTTCAGGTGTATATCAGTATGTAGTGTCTCTACTTTAAAGAGTCCTCTCCTGCTGATGTTCAGGTGTATATCAGTATGTAGTGTCTCTACTTTAAAGAGTCCTCTCCTGCTGATGTTCAGGTGTATATCAGTAGTGTCTCTACTTTAAAGAGTCCTCTCCTGCTGATGTTCAGGTGTATATCAGTATTTAGTGTTTCTACTTTAAAGAGTCCTCTCCTGCAGATGTTCAGGTGTATATCAGTATGTAGTGTCTCTACTTTAAAGAGTCCTCTCCCTGATGTTCAGGTGTATATCAGTATGTAGTGTCTCTACTTTAAAGAGTCCTCTCCTGCTGATGTTCAGGTGTATATCAGTATGTAGTGTCTCTACTTTAAAGAGTCCTCTCCTGCTGATGTTCAGGTGTATATCAGTATGTAGTGTCTCTACTTTAAAGAGTCCTCTCCTGCTGATGTTCAGGTGTATATCAGTATGTAGTGTCTCTACTTTAAAGCGTCCTCTCCTGCTGATGTTAAGGTGTATATCAGTGTGTAGTGTCTCTACTTTAAAGAGTCCTCTCCTGCTGATGTTCAGGTGTATATCAGTATGTAGTGTCTCTACTTTAAAGAGTCCTCTCCTGCTGATGTTCAGGTGCATATCAGCATGTAGTGTCTCTACTTTAAAGAGTCCTCTCCTGCTGATGTTCAGGTGCATATCAGTATGTAGTGTCTCTACTTTAAAGAGTCCTCTCCTGCTGATGTTCAGGTGTATATCAGTATGTAGTGTCTCTACTTTAAAGAGTCCTCTCCTGCTGATGTTCAGGTGTATATCAGTATGTAGTGTCTCTACTTTAAAGAGTCCTCTCCTGCTGATGTTCAGGTGTATATCAGTATGTAGTGTCTCTACTTTAAAGAGTCCTCTCCTGCTGATGTTCAGGTGTATATCAGTAGTGTCTCTACTTTAAAGAGTCCTCTCCTGCTGATGTTCAGGTGTATATCAGTATTTAGTGTTTCTACTTTAAAGAGTCCTCTCCTGCAGATGTTCAGGTGTATATCAGTATGTAGTGTCTCTACTTTAAAGAGTCCTCTCCTGTTGATGTTCAGGTGTATATCAGTATGTAGTGTCTCTACTTTAAAGAGTCCTCTCCTGCTGATGTTCAGGTGTATGTCAGTATGTAGTGTCTCTACTTTAAAGAGTCCTCTCCTGTTGATGTTCAGGTGTATATCAGTATGTAGTGTCTCTACTTTAAAGAGTCCTCTCCTGTTGATGTTCAGGTGTATATCAGTATTTAGTGTCTCTACTTTAAAGAGTCCTCTCCTGCAGATGTTCAGGTGTATATCAGTATGTAGTGTCTCTACTTTAAAGAGTCCTCTCCTGTTGATGTTCAGGTGTATATCAGTATGTAGTGTCTCTACTTTAAAGAGTCCTCTCCTGCTGATGTTCAGGTGTATGTCAGTATGTAGTGTCTCTCCTGGGACATGTCTCCATGCTTTAATGTTCAAAAAGCTCTTTATTTCTCTCATACTGCCTGTGCTGCAGCACCTCTGTTCACCCTCTGTCTGAAACCAGAGCCCAGTCCCCTTAGCCTATCACGCACAATGTGTTGGAGCGCTAGCCAATAGGAGCACGAGTGTTATATAGTGATGTTCTGTTCACCTAACAATTTTTACAATAAAAAAAAGATAAAAACTTTGAAGATCTCATGATTTAATCCAAGTGTTTGAACTGGGGCGTAGGCTTATCTACAGAATAGATAGATAGATAGAGCAGTTAATGCAATGGGGAGCTTAATTTAATGTGTTTTTTAATGTTTGTTTCATTATTAACATATAATCAGTACCATCAATCACTGTGACAGCCACCTATTGTCAGCCTGGCTGTCACACCGTGCCGCTGTGTGTGTGTGTTTGTGTGTGTGTGTGTGTGTGTGTGTGTGTGTGTGTGTGTGTGTGTGTGTGTGTGTGTGTTGCAGGGAGAGACATAAATAAAGAGAGAGACAGAGACGGTGAGTGTGTATTTGACGCAATTTCAACAAGGTGTGTAAAATCAATAGCCCTCGTCTTAAGGCGAAGGACAGTGGGAGCAGCTCAAGGAGACCAGGGAAGGGAGGAGGAAAGGAGGCAAGGAAGCAACGGAGGAAGGTAGAAATCTGATAGTAAGGAGACATAAAAGAGGTGAAGAAGAAATGTAAATAAAAAGGGATGAAGGAAGAATAAAGGACAAAGAAAGGAAGACATCAATTGAATTTAGCTTCTGTGCTATGAATCCAAACCGCAGTATTGTAAAGGGAAATGTATCATCCATTTTGGCTAAATTAGAAAATGTTAGCATGCTACTACACCAAATTAAGATTGTGAGCATGTTACACATCGTTCCGGCTAAACACCAGCATGTTAGCATTGTATTTGTGGGCATTTTAGCATGGTGACGTTAGCATATAGCTCGAAAACCACTGTCTTTAAATGCAACCGTTAGCGTACACAAATCGGTTCTAGCCCAGATTCTCTACTTACAAACATTACGGGGTTTTTTTGAAGGCATTTTTAAAGATGTGATCTAAAGGGCTTCAACCTTACTTTGCAGATGTCCAAGAGATATGTAGCTTGTTAGCATGTTATGTCTAAATATCCTGTCTTCAAATCTAAATCCAGTATTGTGAAGATGCTTCTGAGTGACAATGAAAGCAGCCACGACCTTATGAGCTAATGAGAGCATAAGATACTAATGTATTTAGTTATATATTCATTTATTTAGGACTCTCTCTGCAGAACAGACAATCGCTGCGTCTTTTGCATGTTCTTCTTCTATTTCTATCTTGTTTTTTGCTGCAAATTTGTGCACAAACAACTCAGGAAGTACTCCTGCCTTCTGTGCAGACTTTAGGCTTTTCCTGTGTCATTTCAAACCGTGTGTTTGGACGACATTTGGAGATAAGGCAGACATTTTGGGATTCCTCCGGCAATCATTCACGTAAGTAAAATCTACAACAACTAATGGACTTCATAAGACGTACAGTCGGGAAATATGATCAATCTGACAACCTTGAAAGCCATATAATAACATTGAAGTGGCATTTATTTAGATTTTCAAACATTAAATGGATTTTGTACCTGCCCACTTTATTCAAAAAGGATTTCCAATCCTTGTAACAAATAACAAATATAGAGTCAAGAGAAAACCCTCGTGTTTTTTGTGATTAAAGGTAAAATTAACCGTGTTGCTGGTTCAAATCCCAGCTGGAAAAATGATTCACAAGCGAGCATTTGATGGAGAAACTGTTTGAAGAAGAAGAAGAAGCTAGCATTGAAATGTTAGCAAAAACCCCCGATCACTGCAGAGAAACAGTGTTTTGGGAAAAGAGTCAATCAGGAACCGGGTAAGAAGTGAACATGAAACAAATCAGAGGGAAAAATACCTTCAATGGAACCATGGTCCCCAGGTAGTGCTGCGGTTCCTAAGAAACACGAAATAAAAATCAACGGGGACAGGGAAATGGCACGGGAAGAATGAAAGCATTTGGACGAGACGCTCAGATTTAAAAATTTGACTCTGAAAACTTTATTGATCCGAGTGCCAAGCGGAATTACGGAAACGAACCTCCGGAGCTTTGAAGAGAAGTTTCACTGTCGTTATCGTAAGCCCCTATAATCCATCATATCTGGGAATCAAATTAACATATATTTACACATGCGCACACACACACACACACACACACAGACACACACACACACACACACTTAAATGCAAGCACTCACATACTTTCTGTCTCTTTCTAACACACACACACTTGCAGAGAGGCCAAATCATTAGTTGTAGGTTAATTAGTGTTATAATTAATAACCTAGCAGACATTCCTGTGTGTGTGTGTTTGTGTGTGTGTTTGTGTGTGTGTGTGTGTGTGTGTATAACGAGGGGTCGGGAGTTAAATCATATTAATTTCAACATTGATTAAGCAATAAAAAAGACTTTTAACTAGCGGGGGTGTATATCACTTCACCGCATAGGCATCGCAATTTAAATCTATGTATTAATTAAAATGCACACGTGAATGAGTGTGTGTGTGTGTGTGTGTGCGTGCGTGCGTGCATGCGCGCGCGCGCGTGTGTGTGTGTGTGTGACGCAGAGGTTTCTGGAGCGAAGAAGGGATCAACACTCTTTAGCGGAGATAAAGAGGGGGAGAGATTTGAAGTGGAGTGATAGCAAAACATGGATGTGATTCAGAGAAAACGTAGAAGAAGAAGAAGAAGAGGGGATCGAGGGAATGTGTGAGAGGTGGAGATAAAATAAAAAGAGAGAGAGAGAGAGAGGAAGGAAAGGGGGGAGAGAGAGTGACTGCTGTGTGATTGGATAAGCGCCAGTGACTCTTTGAAATTGCGATCCCCTCAGATATGCATTTCAACGTATATAGCTTAACTTCTTCTCATACTGTAGATAACAGCTTCGTTAGCCGAAAAACTTTGCCAACTTGAAAGCGCTTTAATTCCCCGTGCAGCCTCTTTGGTGATTGATCTGCTTTGAAGGGAGGTTTTCACAGAAGAAGAAGAAGAAGAAAAGAAGAAGAAGAAGAAGAAGAAGAAGAAGAAGAAGAAGAAGAAGAAGAAGAAGAGACGTTTTAATGGCGGCCAAACTTATTTTGTCCTTGATTGCGTCACTTTATACCTGGATTTTGTCATTTTAAACGTATCACAAGTTCATTTCTCGTCAAAGCCGCCAATAGGGATGTTTTAAATGGAAAAGAGGCAGAAGAAGAAGTAGAACAACATCAACAACAACAACTAGAGGAAGTAGAAGTTACATTTTTATGGTGGCCAAACTTATTTTGTCCTGGATGACGTCAGTTTTGTAAATTTTAATGTATCACATGTACATTTCTCATCATAGTAGTGCTCGCTGTTTGTGTGAAACCTGTGGGATTTTTAACATTTGAAGGAGTTCAAATAACGTACTTTTTTTACGAAATGACATTTATTCACTTATTTTCCCGATTGTAGAAGATCAACACCGGCCTGATTCCTCCGTTTCATTTGGAAACTAGCAGCATGTTAGCTTAGCTTAGCACAAGTTCAGGGGAAACAGCTTTGTCGTAAGGAAGTAAAATTACTCTTTGAGTGTAACTGAAGGGAACGTATTTAGTCATGGATCACGTTTAATTTAGACGTATCACAAAGACATTTCTAATTAAAGTCCACAGAAGTCTGTGCAGGGAAGAGGTCACTGAGGGTGTGAAACCAAAAATCAACGGTGTCTTCTTAACATTTTCTTCCGTAACTCCAAATAACGTTAAAAAAACGTACTTTTTTTATAGGTTTCAGAAGCAAAAGAGGCGAAGAAAAAGAAGAAGTGACGTTTTAATGGCGGCCAAACGTATTTTGACCTGGATTTCGTACTTTTTAACGTATCACACGTGCAGTTCACATTGAAGTCGCCAGGAGGAGACTTCTTTACATTTCAACCTAAAAAACATACTTTTTAAAATAGGTTTTAGAAGCAAAAGAGCCGAAGAATAAGAAGAAATTACGTTTTCATGACAGCCAAACTTATTTTGACCTGGATTTCGTTTTTCTACATTGCTCATCAAAGTTGCCAATTGGTCGCTGTTTGTGTGAAACCTGTGCGACTTTTTAACATTTGTAGGCGTTACGTTACTTCAAATAACATATTAAAGGTACGAAATTTCATTGATTAGCTTCTTTTCCCTATTGTGGAAGATCAACACCGAGGTTATTCCTCAGCTTAATTTGGAAAACAAAAATCAACGTTGACTTTTTGATGCAAAAGAGGCCAAAGAAGAAGAAAAAGTGACGTTTTAATGGCGACCAAACATATTTTTGTCCTGGATTTCATACATCCTCATCAAAGTCGCCAGGAGGTCACTGCTGGTGTGAAAACAAAAATCAACGTTGACTTCTTTCAATTTCAACGTAACAAACGTAGCTTTTTACAGGTTTTTGATGCAAAAGAGGCCAAGAAAGAAGAAGAAGAAGAAAGAAGAAGAAGTGACGTCTTTATGGTGGCCAAAACTTGTGGCGACGGCTCTGAGGTTTTTTCCGGGGTTTGGGACGCAACAAAGGTGGGAAATAATTGAGTCCTAGCGTTGTTGAAGAGCTGCGGTGAGTTAGTGGCTGTGTTTCATTGCCAAGGCTTTCCCCAGACCCTGAAGGCCTCTGCTGAAGGTAAGCTCAATAAAACACCTGGAGGTTAAACTGCAGCAGGTGAGTCTGATCAGAGTCAGGCTGCAGGAACACAGCAGCAAACTGCACCAGAAACTCTCTTTAAAATGGATTTAAATGGAGTTTTAGTTAGACTTTACTGCAGGAATGCTCTATTGAAAGGGCAGCAAACCCACACACAAAGAAGCACATGCATATAGATGTAAAAACAACAAAAAGGAAGGGGAAAATAACCTTAAACGAATTCTTAGAAATGCAGAAAGGACAATGCACGTTTATTTAAGTATTTAATTGTATTTAATGTGAACACTCTGAAGTGTATTGTCATTTTGAAGTCAGATTAGTCTTCAGGAAATGTGTCCTTTATGATAACACGTGATAATTATTCACAGAAATAAAATGTTCTTTGAAGACGGTAATTAAAAAAAAATGAAATCAGTCGTTCTATATATTGCTCAACCCTATAGGAAGGTTATGAGTACATGTTGTACCTACAGTATACCAGCAGTAAAACACACACACACACACACACACACCACAGGGGCAAGTACAAACAACCTCGGTGCACAAAGAAAAAAACAGACATCAGGTTTAAACACACACACACTTCATAAAGCTAACACACACATACACACACACAAACACACACACACACTTCATAAAGCTAACACACACATACACACACACAAACACACACACACACACACGGAGTCTCCGCAGGGTGTTGGAGGGAAAAATGATGAGAAGATCAATCATCAGCTGTCAACAGTAGCTAATAGAGTATGAGAACAACATATTAACTATACTGGTTAGATTAACACTCACACACACACAACCAACAGACACACACACACACATACTAATGCAATGCTACCTATTGATCAGTTTCACATTTGATTAGCTTATCAGTCAAAAATGATCCGAAAAACTGCAAAAACCCAACAAAAACCACTACATTTGAGCGAAATGCACCTCAGCACTTGTGCAAAAGCACACTTTTAACTGTTGATGATAATAAAAAAGTGTTTTATTGTACCTGAGATTCTCTCCCGTGTGTTTGGTGGAAAACAGATTGATCTCCACGGAGAGACTCTGGCACCGCGGCAGTGTTTTCCTCCTGAAAGCTGCCAGAGAGGAAAAGGAGAAGCATTTCATTTTGTTTGACGTAGAGCGAAGATGGAAAGCTGGAAATTCACCTGGAAGAATGTGAGAGCTTTTGAACAAAAGCTGACCTGATCTGAGGAGACAAAGAGGAGGATAAAGAAAGAAATGTATTATGTACAAGTCCAAATAGTAAGTTCACATAACACGCAGAAATGTAGGGATATGTCATCGAAAGGAAATTAGAACAAAAAAGTTGGGAAATGATCGCTATCCCATGGTTTTATCAACATCTTTATAACTGACGAATATTAAAAATGTTCCTGTAGATTTTTTGGTTTTATTCCAATATAAATCATTGCTCAGCAGCATCTAGTGGCCATTAGTGGTACTGCATCACCCTGAACATCACATTAGCTACTTAGCTGTAAAAATGTACTTAAACCAATCAACAGCATGACAAATATCCTCCAATCAAAACAAGAATCATCATCAACTAAAAGTGCTGTAAAACGATTACTAGAAAATATATAATTTTTTGAAGCAACCATTAATATTTTTGCATTATTTCTAACGTTATTTGCTGAACATTATATGGGAAGTTCAACACCATATGTATTTATTATTTAAATACGGAGATACAGCCAGCAGCCTGTTACTGCATTTGATTTTTCTAAATGTTTTATTTCATATATATTTAGTGGTTTTTAAAAGTACAACATTTGACAGCAGCATCTAGTGGCCATTAGTGGGACTGCCGCCTCATTCACGTTAGCATCACAGATGTACTTAAACCAAGACTATAACTTGTAATTGTTATTGTGGTGTCAGTTTTTAGAACATTTAAAGTATCTTAAGCACAAACAATACACACACTCACACACACACGTACCTCCGTTTAAAGTGTTGCAGCAGCATTAAAGGCTAAATCACATTAAAGAGAGACACAATTCAACTGAAAACAGAATTGACTCTCAAACAGGAAACTACAGTAGCACTCCTTTCTTTGACCTCCTTAATGATCCATTACAGCAGTGTGTGTGTGTGTGTGTGTGTGTGTGTGTGTGTGTGTGTGTGTGTGTGTGTGTGCTGACCTTTCCCCAGTGTTAGCCATCACAGGAGGTATTAATGGACTAATCACATTAAACAGAGAATCATTAATCATCTCCCCTCAGCGCTGTCACTGCCACGCAACGCCTAATCAACTCTATTGTTTACACACACACACACACACACACACACACACACACTGACACACACACACACGCACACACACATAGGCTGGCATGAGGCTGGCACAAGCTCTGATGCACACACACACACACGCAGGACATGCAAAATCACACATACTCAGGAGTTGAAACGTGCAATTTTCAGCAAAAACACCTTGAAATTGATTCAAAACAAGCACATTTTGCAGCTAAATCTATGTTTTCTCTTTCTTTCTTAATATTTTTCTTAATTTTTTTTGCATTTTTTCCTTATTTGTCATCTTTTCTCTCTCCTCTTCTTCCCCTTCATGTCTCCTGTTACTTCCTCCCTCCCCCTTTCTCTCTCCTCCATCACCCTCCGACTCTCCATCTTTCATCCTCTCCTCCCTGTACGCTGTTTTGCTGATTCAGCAGCGGCGTCATTAAGATGCCTGGCAAAAGGCAACATACACACACACACAGACACACACACACACACACACACACACACACACACACACAAAGAAACACACACAAAAAGAAACACACACACAGAAACACACACACAGAAACACACACACTTTGCATATTTAATAATCAGACACACAAAGCTTAAAGTGACACCATGCTGAACGAAGCTAAATACGTACAAAAGTTCATTTCAATTCGTATTTTAATGAAATTTCCATCCTCGTTGCTGATTGGCTGTCATATTACTGCACGTTTCGTTGTGTTTCTGTCAATAAATCCCCAAATGTAATAACGTTTGAGCGAGAGTTTTGATCTGAAATATGTGTTATAGTGCAGCAAATATTTTTTTATGATGTTCTAAACTCTTTAAAGTAGAGACACTACATACTGATATACACATTACATTACATTACATTGCATTTAGCTGACGCTTTTATCCAAAGCGACTTACAATAAATGCATTCGACCAACAAGATACAAACTTGAAGAAAACAGAATCATATAAGTACATCAGGCTTCATAGAGCTAAAACATTTAAGTGCTACTCAACTGGCTTTAGAAAAGCCAGTCCTTTATTAGTATATAAGTGCTTTGTTAGCAATTCTTTGTTAGTAATTCTATCGCTCGAAGTGGAGTCGAAAGAGATGAGTTTTCAGTCTGCGCCAGAAGATGTGTAAGCTTTCTGCTGTCCTGATTTCAATGGGGAGCTCATTCCACCATTTTGGAGCCAGGATAGCAAACCCACGTGTTTTTGCTGATGGGAACTTGGGTCCCCCTCGCAGTGCGGGTGCAGCGAGCCGTTTGGCTGATGCAGAGCGGAGTGCACGTGCTGGGGTGTACAGTTTAACCATGTCCTGGATGTAGGAAGGGCCAGATCCATTCACAGCATGGTACGCAAGTACCAGTGTCTTGATACACCTGAACATCAGCAGGAGAGGACTCTTTAAAGTAGAGACACTACATACTGATATACACCTGAACATCAGCAGGAGAGGACTCTTTAAAGTAGAGACACTACATACTGATATACACCTGAACATCAGCAGGAGAGGACTCTTTAAAGTAGAGACACTACATACTGATATACACCTGAACATCAGCAGGAGAGGACTCTTTAAAGTAGAGACACTACATACTGATATACACCTGAACATCAGCAGGAGAGGACTCTTTAAAGTAGAGACACTACATACTGATATACACCTGAACATCAGCAGGAGAGGACTCTTTAAAGTAGAGACACTACATACTGATATACACCTGAACATCTGTAGGAGAGGACTCTTTAAAGTAGAGACACTACATACTGATATACACCTGAACATCAGCAGGAGAGGACTCTTTAAAGAAGTGCCAGGTAACACGCCTCATATATTCCGGCTCTGTGAAAGTGTGTAAATGATTAGACACGGAGAGAGAGGGAGGAACGGAAGGAAAGATTTGGGGAATTCCTGCAGCGGCTAAATAATAACATTACAGAAGAAAAGAGAGGAGGAGGATGAGCAGGAAATAAAGATTAAAAGAAAGTGTTAAAGATTAAACCTTAAAATGAAGTTAAGAGGAGAAGAAGAGTCACAAAAGGTTAAAGACTGTAAGGACGGAAGGACACGAGGAATAAAGGGACGAAAAAAGAAACATACAAAGAAATTGAATTAAAGAAATAGAAACATAATAAAAGACTAAAAAAAGATAGAAAATAAATCAAAGATAGTGGTCATTTTTAAGGAAAAAGAGAGAAAGAATTAAAAAAAAACTAAACGTCAATGGATTAAAAACATAAGAAAAATAATCCAAAGGAAGGAAGTTAATGTGTGTAAATGAGGATCAGAGCAAAGTCTGTTAGCGTAGAAACGTTTAATTTGTAAGATGAGAGCCGGAGAGCTAACCAAGTGGAAAACATCGTCTGATTAAACCCTTCCTCTGTAATAATGAGATCTCCTGCAATCCTTTAACACCATCCCACACACACACACACACACACACACACACACACACACACACACACACACACACACACACTCACACACACACACACAACCATTTCAATCCAGGATTGTAAGGTCAGACGTGTAATTTGCGTCAGTGTAACTGTGCTTTAATCACTTTAAGGACTCATCCTTCGTGAAGAGAGAGAGAGTGTGTGTGTGTGTGTGTGTGTGTGTGTGTGTGTGTGTGTCTGCAAAATGGAGCTGCAGTTTAGTTAACCAGCTGAGTAGGTAAGGACATTTTGTCGCTTCTGTTTGATTTTGACGCACTTGAAAACATTTTTATTATAAAATGTTGAAATAATTCAACCATATGATGAGTTTATAGAATATGATGCACTTCTGCAGATTAGATTAGACAACAGGAGTCAAAGGAACATCAGCAGTAAAATGCTGGAAAGGATTTGTGAATAAAGTGTGAAATATGAAAAGAATGTCCCCAAAAAATATGTAAAACATTCAAAAAATATGTGAAAAAATATCATGAATATATCTGAAAAAATAAATGTGATATGTCGGGAAAATTGGCCAGAAAATATTTAAAAAATGACAAAATTCCCGTGAAAAATGCGACATAAAAAAAGGAACAATCAGTATTTTACTTTAAGTACTTTTAATACATTTTACTGCACGATCACTACTCTGACCTTACTGACTTTCTACCGCACTACCAGTACTTTTACTCTACATACATGTCCATTTAGATGATAATACTTTTACTTCTGTGAGGTATTGAATGCAGGACTTCTAGTGAAGTATTTAAGTAAAGCATCTGAATACTTCTAGGAACATTGTTTCCACGTTCCACCCTCTCTTACGTTTTTTTTTTTTTTCCTGCAGCTGTGTTATAGCTTTTAATCTCAGTGTAATTGTGGGAGAGAACAAACGTCTGCCGGCTGTGAAATGCGAGCTAACGTGCTTACAGACGTCCTCTTCTGTCTCAGAGACAAATCCTATTTTCAGCTCTCATCAGTCGAGAACAGACGTGAGGATAGCTCTGTTTCAGTATCTCATTTAGACACACACACACACACACACACTCTCACACACACACTCTCAGCCTGTTGCTGCATTCGGACGCAAATCCCTTTTTCTGCTTCTCCGTCTCAGACAAAAAGCTCCCGTCTCATCTCCTCACGCTGCCTGTTGCTCCAGATAAAAGACACTCAGTGATTGAGAGCTTTGGTTTATATCCTCTTTCCTTTTAAAAACCTCTCGTCCTCTTTTCTAAGTTACGGTACGCTCTCTGTGTCTCTGTGATTGGACGGGACACCGTGTGAAGGCCTGCACGTTACATAGAAATACAGGGTATTACAAACATATTTAGTACTATTATTTTAATATTTATTTTTTAATTAAAACCCCTTGAATATGTGTATTATTTATATTTTATTTACACATATATTCTTATTTTTTAAATTTGTTTAATCATTTTTGGTCTCTTATTTAAATTCTTTTTTTTACATTTTGTCATATATTATTATATATTTTTTTAATGATTTTTATACATTATCAATAAAATAAATGTGTGTTTTGCATCTGTGTCTATTATATTATATTATTATATGACAATATTTTGTATTATAATCCATTTAAAATGATGTTTTTATGAATTTTTATTTATTTTTCTTCATTAGTTCTATCATTTATTATGAATTATTAATTCATTTCGTGACAAAACAATTAAGCGAAAGACAGAAATTAGAAAAAAGAGGACGAGCCAAGAAAGGACAGATGAGGAGGGAAGAAGAATGAAAGGAAACAGGGAAGAAGGAAAAGGAAGGAGAGGAAAGGAAAGGAATAGAGAAAAAGGAGGTGAAGTTACATGAAAAAGGGATTTGATGGTTGAATTTGGAAATGAATGAAGGAAAGAAACACAAAGAGCGAGGCAATTTGCTTTTCCCAGCAGATATGATCTCCTTCATCAGCTTTCTCTCCGTTTTCCCACATCACATCGGGACAATCAGACCTCCATTATCTCCCATTACAGGCCAGGAAACTCTCCTAATTCATTTCACCTTTTCCAAAGCCCTTAAATGTTCGGTGGCACAATCAGAGATGTGTTTTCAAATCAGCTCGGAGCCTAATGACTTCCCAACAGCACAGGAAGCGGCTGTGAAGGTCAATCCATCACCAAGACGGGAAGAGATGATATCACAATATGAACGTTTGTATAAGCATTAAGAGAGAGTTGTTGCACTGCAGTCACACACTGAACACGGTGAGGGTTTAGGAGGGTAAGTACGGGGTGTTTACATTGATTTATCTTTCAATCAGGTCGTCTTTTGCTCCAAAAAGTCAGACATGTGTCATTAAATAGCCAGTTTTCCAGGAAAATGCTTTGTTTATTAGATTTATTAGCAAATAGTAAGTAATAGTTACCATCAATGTATGCAAGACTCTTGGTTAATGCTTTGAAGGACTTTTTTCAGAGTTTTTCAGACATTTTATCAGTCTTTAGCTGTCTTACGTTTACTTCCTGAACACAGTGACATCACTATAGAAGACTTGCGCTCCTATTGGCTAGCGCTTCAACACATTGTACGTGATAGGATAAGGGGCGGGACATCTCTAAGCGGTTGACCAATCACAACAGAGCCGGCCAGCTAACCAATCAGAGCAGACTGGGCTCTGGTTTCAGACAGAGGGTGAAAAGAGCTTTTTGAACAGTAGAGACACTAATTTCCCTCCAAATGAAGTTTAAACCAACAGCTGACATTCCCTAGAATCACAAAAATCAATATTACACGCAACAAAGCTCTCCTTGTAACAAAAAGGAACTATTGGAAGTATTCGTTTACTATCAATAACCCAATAAAACTGGGAAAAGGCACTGACATCGATTTCAGCGTCCTATAAAATCTTGGCGTTTGTTTCGAGCTGCAGGGCGGAGCAGGTGGGTGGAGTTTATGGAATCAGGAGCGTAAAAAGGTAAGTTAGTGGTGACTTTAAATGGTTTCCACACACACACAAACACACACACACACACACACACACACACACACACACACACCCAGTCCTGCTATTTGACTTTCCATACAGTGGTTAATGGTTTGCACCTGCTCTGTTCTGTGCAGCTTTTTCCAGCGTATCCTTCATCAGCGTGTGTGTGTGTGTTGTGTGTGTGTGTGTGTGTGTGTGTGTGTGTGTGTGTGTGTGTGTGATTAGAAGTCTTTCTTGTTTCCACATCATGTCCCTTTCCCTCGTCACGCTGCATCTCTTCTTTGCTTGATTTTGTAAAGATGCCAGGATTAATACACATGTTGAGTTTTCCCCTCAAGACGCGGACAGATGTTAACATCAGGATTTAATCCAGATTCAAAGGTCACACATGTTACGCGGAGAAGTGTGTGTGACACCAGATTCAAATCCCGAGGTTACGCTTTATTCTTGATTTCTTTCGTGTGTTTTGGTACAAGAGGATAAGCTTAGTTCACCATCATGACCTAGTGACATTTTGATGATAAAAAGACATTAGGACGCATTCAAAATCATTCAAAAGACACTTGTTTTCTGGTTTCTTTCATTAGGTAGTGAAAAGGGCTATGATGCGGAATTTGCTTAAAAAATCTATAAAGATATCCAAATATCTCAAGAAAAATACACATTAACATATATGATGTACGTATGTATATTGTGCATCCAGTTTCAGCTTTTTAGACCTTAAAATGAAACAAGAAATGTTTTTGAATAACAAGAAAACACATTGTTTATCTCCATCTTTCATAAACTGGATTTTCTGCATTGATAAATACAATTGTACATTTAAGCTTAAATTAAAAGCATTTTGGTGGATCTGTTAACCTTTAGGAGTGAAAACGCTAAACTGTATGATACAGCTGAACTGATTTTATTCATTTATTATTTTGAATCTGTAAAATGTTAGATAAAATAAGGGACATGTTTAAAAAGGTGTATTATAAGCCTGTCATGGTGCATGCAGGTGTGTCTGTGCGTCTGAACAGAAGGACCAGCAGAGTTTAGAGGACAACACTGCAGAGGAACAATTATATGAGAGAGAGTGTCAGTGTGTGTGTGTGTGTGTGTGTGTGTGTGTGTGTGTGTGTGTGTGTGTGGTGTGTGTGTGTCTCAGGAGGGAGGCAGAAGCATAAAGACGCCAGATGCTACTGTGTCAGGCAGGTTAGGTGTGTGTGTGTGTGTGTGTGTGTGTGTGTGTGTGTGTGTGTGTGTGTGTGTGTGTGTGTGTGTGTGTGTGTGTGTGTGAGAGAGAGAGACACACACACACACACACACGAGTGAGAGAAAGTGAGACGCGTGAGGAGAGACAGAAGGAGGGAACTGGAGACAAGTGATGGAAAAATGAAAAGTGTGTGTGTGTGTTAGTGTGCGTGACTGTGTGTGTGTGTGTGTGTGTGTGTGTGTGTGTGTGTGTGTGTGTGACAGATGGTGAGTAGAGACAGAGAGCTTCATATTACAGTATCAAAATATCTACTCATGTTTACTGGGCAAGTGTGTGTCTCGACGTGTGTGTGTGTGTGTGTGTGTGTGTGTGTGTGTGTACCTGTTCCATGAGCTGCGGTGAATTATCCTCAGGTCTTTATCTCCATCTAGTGGTCTGATTATGATTACAAATAGTATATGGAATATTTGTTCAAAAAGCTCTTTATTTTTCTCATACTGCCTGTGCTGCAGCACCTCTTTTCACCCTCTGTCTGAAACCAGAGCCCAGTCTGCTCTGATTGGTTAGCTGGCCTGATCTGTTGTGATTGGTCAACCGCTTAGAGATGTCCCGCCCCCTTAGCCTATCACATACATGTGTTGGAGCGCTAGTGTTACAAAGTGATGTTGGTGAAATTGGCTTCAATTCAGGAATTATTCATTCGTTTTCTTGTCTTCTTCCCATGTATTAAACCCAGTTGTGTGCTACCTGGAGCTTCTGTTGATCTTCATATCCAAGCATCTTCATATTTATCAATTATTATGATTATTTTATTCATTAAATTACTATGATTCACTCAATTACACGTGTACTCTGTGCAATGACAGTAACATCTTAATGTAAACTCACAGTACATGTATTGTTGTCAGAATGTGTGTCAGCCTTAGAAACAGACAAAGGAAACAGACATTCCAACATTTAACATGTGTGTCATCCCAGAGACATACACACACACACACACACACACACACACACACACACACACACACTCTAAGTGCTCGGTGCATGCTGCAGGCGGCTGGAGGCATTGCACTACTAGCCTACTTTAGGACAGGTCAGTCCTCTAAAAGCGTCCAGCCACCGTGAAATTCATATTATTCCCATGGAGGACACACACACACACACACAAACACACACACACACACACACACACACACACACACACACACACACACACACACACACACAGAGACTGAAGTCACCTCTAACCAGACTTAATGCAGAAATCATTGACTTTAAAGTAATATATTTTCTATATTTGGATTGTATGAGACTACACTACACTAGAAGAGTTTTCTCAATCATTTGCTTAATGAGAATATTGTCTAACATTGTAATTGAATATTTTGTGGTAGTATAGTGCCAGTACATCAAAGTACAGTAACCTATAAGTCAATATACTTTTCACTGATTTGGCTTATACTGGATGAAAATTCAGGATGAATAAAATATTCAGATTTTGTTCTGATGAGTATTTGCATACTGTACTATTGTACTTGTACTTCAGTAATGGATCTGAGTACTTCTCTCACCTCTGTGCACGCGGTCAGCGCCGGATTCAGAGTCCGGACATGACGTCAGCAGTGCCATTACGCATCTGGAGAACGCGCGAAGAGGATGGAGATGGAGAGGCGCGCGTAAAGCCTCGGTGTTTCTGCGGGATTAACAGAGAGGAAGATGGACGGTAGACCCTCTTCCTCCTCTTCCTCTTCCTCCTCTTCCTCCTGAGAGCCGCGCGGAGATGGGGGACCGGACCCGGAAGAGATTCCTAGCCTCGCGGTCCCGGGTCTCCAAGGAAACCAAGCTCCGGCTCCGGGTCCTCTTCCTGGACGAGAGCGAGCGCACCTTCGAGGTGGAGGTAAAGCGGTCAATAACGGGGATAATACTTTAAAAATAACTTATTTTATAATCATTCATTGTTATTGAATGAATAACAACGGATTTATTTCAACGCATGTGCACCCATTTGTTGTTTACGGTAGTAACTGTTATAAATCGCATTTTTAAGCAGATGAATCGCAATTGAGATGAATAAAAACGATAATATTGGAAGGAGTTAAAACTGTCTTAACTCATACAGTTTGCCTTCCACAGTAAACATTGAGAATTAGGGTTTAAGTGCAGATTTATCCGTTTTTATTAACCCCTAAATGTTTAGGTTAATATGCATTTCAGTTAATTATAAATAATCTATAAATAAATCTATGGCTTTTACTCTTTTTTTGTACTCTAATACATTGTGTAATTGTCCTGTACCTGAATTTTAGACTTCACTTTTTAATAATATTATGATTAAAGCCTATATATTTATCTCTGAAATAGTTCTTAAAGAAGCAGTCATCTACCCAGCAGTATAAAAACGGTATAGCAAAACAATGATCCTTTAACCTCTGCAACATTAAAGTGATGGACACATAAATGCATCGATAACTAAAATCCAATCATATACATTATTCTTAAATAGGCCTTTCTGCATGTCTACATTGAGATGCTGATACTTTTGCACTTTACTTATTAAGTATTTCTTGAGTATATCGTATGCACTCGTGATTTCAAATGCAGGGCTTTTACTCATAAGTAACTTGAGTATTTCACAGTACAAGTACAGTAAGAGTACCGAGTGTGTGTGCAAAGACCTAACCCATCAGTAACATTTTCATTTGAAGTTGAATAGATTCAGAGCTAGATCCTGTACCTTTACACCTGTTCCTAAATCGAATATCCTGCATTATTATATATATGATGGAGGGTTTTTCTCCAGATTTGCAAGGGGTGGAAATATAAATATAGAAAATGTAACTTTCTAATTAAATCTCCTGAAAGAGATTGAATGAATGAGTGGAATACAGTCACAGATGTTAGACGTGTTAACATCTGTAGAGTGAGGTGAACGCTCTGCTGTCGATGAACGGTCACATGATCTCTGTCAGCCGTAAAGAGAAGAGACGGGTCAACGTGTCGCCTGCAAGGCAGTAACGCTATCTAAAGAGAGTGTGTGTGTGTGTGTGTGTGTGTGTGTGTGTGTGTGTGTGTGTGTGTGTGTGTGTGTGTCCCATTTTCCACGCCCATGCTTTCTCTGTCAGCGGCCTGCGGGACATGAGGAGCATCTTTACAAGAGGAGGAGGAGAAAGGGAAGAAACAATAAAAGAGAGGAAGAGGAATGATGAGTGAATGGATGAGGGGGAATATAAACTCTATCCACGCTGTGATAAATACAGTGTGTCTGCGTGTGTGTGTGTGTGTGTGTGTGTGTGTCCAAAAAACAATGCTACATTTTAAATATAGGTTGTAAAATGTGTATGTGTGTGTGTGTGTGTGTGTGTGTGTGTGTGTGTGTGTGTGAGATGTTCTTGCCTTTAGGGTAAAAGCCCAATTAATGATCAGAGATGTGGAGGAGCAGGAGAGATGTCTGAGTGAAAGTAGAAATTGTGGCTAAAATACAGAAGTAAAATGCATTTTCTCAATATTATACTTAAGAAAGGATATGCCCAGTATTTTTGTTCTTTTAGTAATGGTACACACAAGTTATGTTGAAGCAGACACATTTATGAATAATTAACTTTTATTTTTCATTTTCTTGACCAAAACAAGCTTGTTCAACATCATGAATGTCAGACAGGTTAAATATTATACTAATCAAATACTAAACAGTATTATAGTGGAGATTTATCCGTGAGAGAGAAGGAAAGATGGATGAATGGATAGAGGAATGGAGTAAATTGTTAAGAGGATATTATAGAAAAACAGGTATAGTACTCGTTATTCTAGGAATAGTTAAAGGTCCCATGTCATGGCCATTTCTACTGATCATAATTCCATTGTTGAGGTCTACTAGAATAAATTTATATTGTGCAATTTTCCAAACTCACATTGGTTTCTCATACAGCATCTCTGTATAGTGTGTATTCACTCTCTGTCCTAAACGGCTTGTTGGAGCTCCTGCCCCCCCTCCCCCTCCCTGTGAGCCCAGTGGCCGTCTGCGAGACAGCGAGACACAGCGAAACCCAGCCCGAACACACACACACCCGCAGCCTGGCTGGGAGTGTGTGTGTGTGCCCAGGCTGAGTTCCGCGGTGTCTCGCTGTCTCACCGACCCCACACCAGTGAGCCAGCTCACAGTGTCCCGCTCCTCGCAGCAGCGAACCTCGCAACGTCCCGCCGAGTGTGTGTGTGTGAGGAAGTCTGCGGATTGGTCCAAACGTAACGGCTCCGCGGACGTTACGTCACTATACCCGAAATACGTCACTATACCCAAGAAGTAAACAATGGAAAAAGAGAAATGTCCAACGAGGCGTTCTGGGGCAGCATAGACAGGTCTTTTCTGTGTTAGAGTTTTACTCGCTACAGGGTGTACTTTGAGGGTTTGTGACTCTGCAGACCGTTTACATGCAGAAAAACCTACATAACACACAAGGGGACGGGTAATAACCAGAAAAGCATGACATGGGACCTTTAAGTAGTTTCCGTTGAAGCAGACACATATCTGAATAATGACATTTTTTCAACTTGCAAAGCGTTCATTTTTCATTTTTGTGTTCTTTTTTTTGACGGAAAAAGCTTGTACTAAACAGTATGCATCCTTACATGTATGAATGGTAGACGTATTGAATATTATAATAATCAAATACTAAACAGATTACTGTTGGAGATGTATCCGTGAGGAAGGGTAGGAAAGATGGCTGAAGATAGAGACAGAGTAATAAAATGTATTCTTACGTTTATTGTATGGAAATAAAATGCCTAGTACTTGTTATCATTTAAGGAATTGTACGCAGTTATGTTAAACTGTCTTTATCTACAGTATCTGTCTTTATATCGTCATAAAGTTTAACTAGAACTCTTTTAAATCAAACTATGTCTGTCCTTACTGAATTATTTTCTCAATATAATTTGTCAATTTCAGAATTTATAGGTTTTATTTGATCATTTAACTATCAAACCAGTCCGGAGAAACCGTGCACTTTAAACCAATAAGGTCAAAACAATCCCATTCCATCCTTAAATGCTCAAACCTCTCTTCCCTTAACGTCTCCATCTCCTCTCTTCCCTTAACGTCTCCATCTCTCCTTCTCCTCTCTTCCCTTAACGTCTCCATCTCCTCTCTTCCCTTAACGTCTCCATCTCTCCTTCTCCTCTCTTCCCTTAACGTCTCCATCTCTCCTTCTCCTCTCTTCCCTTAACGTCTCCATCTCTCCTTCTCCTCTCTTCCCTTAACGTCTCCATCTCTCCTTCTCCTCTCTTCCCTTAACGTCTCCATCTCCTCTCTTCCCTTAACCTCTCCATCTCTCCTTCTCCTCTCTTCCCTTAACCTCTCCATCTCTCCTTCTCCTCTCTTCCCTTAACCTCTCCATCTCTCCTTCTCCTCTCTTCCCTTAACGTCTCCATCTCTCCTTCTCCTCTCTTCCCTTAACGTCTCCATCTCTCCTTCTTCTCTCTTCCCTTAACGTCTCCATCTCTCCTTCTCCTCTCTTCCCTTAACGTCTCCATCTCTCCTTCTCCTCTCTTCCTCCATCTCTAATTACCCAGCAGTTGTTTGTGCGTTAAATCAGGAGGTTTTTTTTTAGTGTTAGCTGTCTGCTAGCCGTTGTTTAGCGGCATGGCGGGGGTCTCTGGACGCCTCTTATTAACTTGTCATGAGGAAGAGGAGATGAAGAGGAGGGACAGCAGCTGAAGCCGATTACAGAGAGAAACGGATGATTAGTGGAGACTAATGGCCGCCCACACAACAACCAACAGAGCACTTAGTGTCGATGGAGGAGTACAATCTGGAGGAATAAACTTTACTGTGTACATTTCTAACTTTAAATACTACATGTTAACACTTAAACAGTCGCTTTGTACAAAAAATGCAAATAGTGATGTGGATATAGTGACTCAACTGCTGGCTATAGCTGTCTTGCTATCATTAACAATAAACAAATAACAACAAATGTCTTAAAAAAACAAGAAATTGTAAGAAATGTGAATATTTAACACCAATGATGCTGCTAAATTAAAGAGACATATTTCCACATTACTGCAGGCGCACGCACTCATAAAATAATAATAATAATAGTAAAATCTATGCTTTTGATTGGTGCTCACCTAATCACTGAAACACTACAAGTAAATCAAAAGTAATCCAATAATTAAACTCCAAAACTAAAACAATTTACCCAAAATATTAAAGGTCAGATTATTTGAATTCACGCTACTAAATCCTTCAATTATTCTGAACATGTGGGTTTACTATTCTGCTGCCTGGGAACTCCTCTGTGGATGAATTGATGAAACACTCCTGTGGTAAAAGTATTTGTATTTAATTCATGCTTGTTTAATTGTAGATAACTGTATGAATCAGCATCTTGTAGGTTTGGGGAAGAATGAACGCCGAACAGATTTAAAGGATGTTGT